>JASDQU010503056.1:4546-18609 GCA_032191745.1 Picea mariana
TGGGTTAGCATACATACAATTCATTGCAAACTACTACAACTAACAATATATAACAACAACATATACATTTGATTGACACATGATCAACACTCATAAGACTATAATCACTGCAACATTAATGTCTTCATTCAACCATTCATATACATACATTAAGCAAATCATCAATTGACAACAACAGAGCCATGTTCTCTTATACATTTTCCCAGTACTCATCCACTCTCTTATACAAGCTTAGATTTCAGATATGCTCATCCACACTCTAATCTAAATGCTGAGATCATAGCTCGTGGGCATCTACGAGAGTTGTGCAATCTAGTTTAAACATTCCATGTCACCCTTTTGACGCTGGTGGTCCTTCTCAACACTGATTTGTGATCTACAATCCCTTTTATATAGCTCAAGTGAGGTGTTCCACATTTATAAACATTTTAATAATTAAGTTCTAGTATTTTTTTTGGGAAAAAAACTTTTTGAATAATAATAATAATAATCCGCCCAACGATTTGACTCGTAAAATCTACGAAGGTATACATACCCTACCCCCTTTAGATTTGAACCTTTAACCTCTTAAGATTATAAACTCTTAAGATTTATTATTATCATTATTAAAACCTATTATATTTTATTATTTTTAAATACTATAATTCATTATATTTTATTGGTCTTTGTCATTATTAAAACCTATTATATTTTATTATTTTTAAATACTATAATTCATTATATTTTATTTGTCTTTGTCATTATTAAAACCTATTATATTTTATTATTTTTAAATATTATAATTCATTATATTTTATTTGTCTTAGATTTTATTTAATTATATTTAATTATAATGAATTATATTATATTTAATTTTTCTCATAATGATGGTCATATTTTATTTGTCTCAGATTTTATTTAATTATATTATATTATATTATATTTAATTATAATGAATTATATTATATTTTATTTTTTTCATAATGATAGTTATATTTTATTATATTCCAATAGGCGTCTTCTTATTGGAATTGATGAGTTAATTAAGCTTTTAATGTAAAATTCCAATCTAATGGTCAACATTTATTGATGCCATCATATTCTTCGTCGTTCTCTCAAATCAATGAATAATATTAAGTGTTCATAACTTCCGTGCATTTATAAATGTGTCCGTTACCCTAATTACTTTTTCACTTTTACTTTATAAGATTAAAAAATTACTAAGCCAGGTTTTCAATTGACACACACTATACTTATGCAAATAAAACCAATATTAACTTTCAAGCTACCCTTTCTTACACCTGGCCTGTTACGTTCTCTACCCTTTCTTACATGTTACCTGTCATTACCCTTTCTTACACGTTGCATGTCGTTACGTTACATTTCACTACCTCGCATGGCGAGGAGTGGGATTTAATAGTTTTTTAAATTTTACTGTTACTTTGACAAGGTGGCGTGAATTACTTTGGGTCTGTTCGCTTCTCAATCAATTATGCGGATATGGCATAGTAACTTATGAAAGGAGTGCGAATAAACGATTCATGCAGAAATTTTTATGACCTGACAAATAAGCGGAGTGGAAACAAATATAGGAGGGCGTAATTAAATACATTTATATCAAGATATGCATGCTATTGCTTATTAGGAGAAAGACTACGAATGGCAAACACTGCTATTGATATTATTGATATTTTGCATTCATGTGTTGTTGGGCATTAGGAGAAAGAGGACGAATTGCACAAACTGCTCTTGATATTGTGCATTCAGGGATCGAACATCCAGTTCCATTCCATCCAGGTACTAACATCAACCTGTCTTTTTTATTTAGGCGTTCACTTCATCGGTCTTTGTTTTATCAGTGTTTTAATCAAGATTTGCATTCTATTGCGCATCAGGATAAAGAGGACGAGTTGCAAATACTGCTATTGATATGCGCTATTGTGCATTCATGCATCGATCATCCACTTCCATTCCATCCAGGTATGTGTTTTTTATTTACGCGCTCACTCCATCAGTCTGTGTTTTAATTGAGTTCGCGCCCTCTTTTGCTGATCATGAGTTGTTTTGCTCATCAGAGATTGTTGTCGATCAAAAAACTGAAAAAAATCTACTTTCATTTGATTCACGCATCCAAGTATTAATGCGCACACTCCTTCACTCTGTTTAAATAATCTATCCATGCATTTGGTTTTTGTAAATGATCCATCCATACTATCTGCGAATGTTTTTCATTTAATCAATCTGTTCATGAATTTTGAAACACTAGCCCTTATATTACCTTAACCCTAATAGAACCCTAATATACTATTTCGCTGCCTAGAAAATACTATTGTAATATGTAGTATTTACAATACTGGTTACAACACTTAATTTAATAACCACTGTATTTATTTAATAAGTGTAAATAATTGTTCTATCATGTATAATAGAACCCTAATATACATCACCTTTGTTGAGTCATTCAAACTTCAACTTGAGGCTTGGATATCTATTCATCACTCACATCTATTGCTATCCGATTTTGTTTTCTGTAGTAAACAGAATTAGTGTAATCATAATCGGAACATCAATTTTCAAGAAAAAGAATCGGAACAGACTATCATCTTTTATCTTCAAATTATGTTTATCTAGTTCTGTTTACTTCGAATGAGGTCAAGTTTTTATAGGAACACTAATTCTGTTTACTTCAAATTAGATAAAAGTCTTTTACACTAATTCTGTTTACTTTGAATTAGATAAAAGTCTTTACTTAACAGCAGAATCGGAACATCAAAAAGAAAAGACCATCATTCAGGAATGAAAACAAAATTCAACAGACCCTCGAAAATACCAAGAAAATGCAAGATACAAGAATGACGAATGTACTTTGAACTTGGTTTGAGTAATGAAAGAATTAAATGCACAATAGATTTAACGGTATAAAGAATGGTCTTCTTTCATTTCAAAATATGTGAACTAGAGATGTATTAAAAAAACGCAATCCAATTTTCATCATAGTAACATGGGATCATTAAAATGTATGATACTTGGAGATTCAATTTCTTTTATATACAAATATTAATATCTTGTGGATTTGTCATAGTTTCAACCAGGAGCACAAAACTAGAATGTACTCAAAATTAGATTCTATATCCCAGATTAAATGCAATCATTTATTGAATATGAAGAGGTGTACGAAGGAACATGATTCTATGTATCTATGTATTAAATGTTTCTTCACACCAGTACACTTTGAAACATTACAAACATCAAAAACCGTATTATGTTCATCAGGAAATGTTAATTGTGATACTTTACACGAATCAGACCACTTAAGTGTTACTTTTTAATGGTTAATAATTATATTAAGAGTTGAGTTAATATATTAAGAGTAATATATATCCCACTTACTTTATATATTAAAAGTGATAATATATCATTTTTTATATCCTCTTAATATATAAATGATATATATTACTCTTAATATATTTTTAATAGTTGGGTTATAATAATATATATTATATTATTCTTGAATGGTTCAATTCACAATCAGTCTTATACTTTGTCGCCGATGAATATTACCAATAACCCTAATCAGTACTTGAATACTTGAGGTTTATTTATAAATTTTAGCTTATAACATATTAGATATTTAGGTTAATCATATTTAAAATATTTAGATTTTAGGATTTCTGAAAATTAGGGTTTATATTATCTATAACACCGTTTATATTACCTATAACACCTTTGAGATGTTGCATTTTTTTAATTTAGAATTTAAGAAAATTAGAGTTTATATTAGGGTTTATGGTAGAAGACCTTAATAACATTTTTAATCGAAAATATTTATAAATTTTAGCTTATAAAAAATTATATATTTAGGTTAATAATATTTTAAATATTAAATATTGAAAATTAATTTATAAATTTTAGGTTATAAAATATTAGATATTTAGCTTAATCATATCTAAAATATTTAGCTTTTAAATGCTATCTAAAATATTAATATTCAACATTAAAGATTACCATTTATTAACCTTTATTTTGAATCTTTATTTATTAACCTTTATACACTCACCTAGAATTAAAAATATTTATTTACATTTCTTTTTGTTGAGTCACTCAAAATTAAAAACAATTGTATTTAATTTCTATTCACTCTCAAAATTTTATGAATGTAACATCACTTTACATTTCTCTAAATTAGGATTTATGAAAATTAGGGTTTTTGTTAGGGTTTAGCTTCAATCCTTGGGAGCAAGCCACCAATAACACCTTTGATATGTTACATTTTTTTAATTTAAAATTTAAGAAAATTAGGATTTATATTAGGGTTTATGGTGGAAGACTTTAATGACATTTTCAATAGAAAATATTTATAAAATAGGGAAATTGGACGATAGAGAATGAATTAGCGAGTAAAAGCACAAGAAAGAAATCAGTCGGACCTTGCACGCCTTCCCTCTGTTGCACTGTCAGCCTTGAAGTTTTCTTTCACGTTCTTGTTCTTAGTCTAGATGTTGCATTTAAGGCGTTCTTGCACTATCGCTGAATCCCCAAGCTTCCTGAAGATACAGGAGGTGATAACTATCCCCAACCTTTCTGAAGATACAGGAGGTGATAACTATCTGTATACTGAAAGAAAGAAGGTACAACAGGTGAAAACTATCTCTATATCTATACTGAAACACATAAAGGTTAAACAATATTCTTTCTAAAAAAACTGAGTGCTTTTTCTTTATGAAAAAGTCTACATAGAGACATGTAATATATTTTTAATATTTTTCCCAATTTATTTGCAAGTAGAATGATTTCAGAGAGCAGAGAAGTCATGTAGTATGCTAAAAACGTAGTCTAGATACGAGACATACCTGAATCAGTTAGCGCACCTTCCTCGCCTCTGCAACGGGCTTAGGTGTCGGTATTCTGATGATCCCATTAGAACTGTTGGCAACGCACCAGTCCCGTATCAACCTGCGAAGAGTGTGATTGGGGACGAGTTCTTTGCTTTGAAGAACCTGCTTAGTCGCTAGACATACATCGAGTCCAACCATTTCTCAATGGTAGCTAGGTGGTAGGTCATTTTGGTTGATGTCAAAGACAACAAAGGCATGTTAAATTTCTGAATAACCTGTTATATGCTTCAGATAGTATGAATCTTCTTACTATATCTACAATCGATCATGTGAACCCAAGTGAACAACTCCATCACAGATTTATCAAACCTTTTTTGGAAAATGTATTTCATTTTCCTTCTTCCTGGCTTGAATAAATAATTTATGCCCATCATTACACCTTCTCGCTCAAATTGCTTCGGATAGAGGCTTCTTCCCACAAGAATTCGATTCTCATTAGGATGTTCCTTCATGACCAGATCCAAACACTGCAAAAGATCCACATTTAATTCCACATGTTTCTTATCATTAATATTTAAAAATTGGGCTAAAGACCCTCCATTAAGCTCGTGCTCAGTATACTTCAGAGCCACAGAAAACTCCTTGGTTGGACCCTCCTTGTCTTTCACTAGCTTAACAATATATTTTCCGTCAGGCAAACCCGTCGTACTCTAAATATTTGTTTTCCCATCGAAAACTATCCTCGCATTGCCAAAGGTCGCGCGATTTCTTGCAACAACTTATTCTTGATTTCCATTGTATCTTCTTTGGGAAACCCTACCTACTTTCACCTCCTTTTCTGTCTTCCCAGGCCCTTTCTTCTCCTTTCCTCT
Source organism: Picea mariana (assembly GCA_032191745.1). Taxonomy (NCBI): domain Eukaryota; kingdom Viridiplantae; phylum Streptophyta; class Pinopsida; order Pinales; family Pinaceae; genus Picea; species Picea mariana. The sequence continues at coordinate 10,233 of JASDQU010503056.1, forward strand.
CTTCCCAGATCCATCACTAACCCTCTTTATATCAAAGTCGTAGTGAAATATTTTTAGGGTTGGGTTAAAGTTTACACGGAAATGATTCACATAAAGCCTAATGGACCCTATGGCTTTCTTACCTCCACCGTCTGGCCTATTTACAGGAACAAGAACACTCCTGGATCTCTATCCATTTTATCTTTCCTCGATCTAAAATTTTTGTTTCTTCTTTTTCTATGGGAATGAGTCCCTTTCTATTTTGTAGACGATACTTTACCCCTGTGTGGGCCTCTGCTAGTTCCTTTTCAATATCCCTCCTATGTTTATTTAGCTCTCATATTTTGACTGGGAAACCAACTCTATTTGGTTGAACAAACTATAACCTTTATGCATAATACTAACGCTAGTAGTTCTTAACAGACGAAATCTCATAAGAAGACGAAAGCTCATAAGAAGACGAAAGCTAGTAGCTCTTTTACTGCTTGGACTCTTAAGGCTTGAACTCTATGGCCCATGCAAACTACATGCGAGCATGGGAACTGAGTGGAGACCATTCCATGTAATGGAATGCACGTGGCAGGAGTTAAATAAATCACGTTATATAAAGTAATTGCAAGTGTCAGTGACATCTATCTTATCTGGCACTATTTTAAATAATAGTTATATAAAGTAATTGCAAGTGTCACTGACATCTATCTTATCGATGGGTTTAAATTATATCATGGCGTACACTAGCTAATAAATCAGGGGTTTTTTGAAGTAATAAATATAGTTTTGTACAGATGATAAATATTTGCATTTTAGAGTCATTCTCTTTTGGCCAATTCCGGTTTTGTTTTCGGATGATTACGAATTCACGATTGTATTTATGAGTTGAAGGATGCTCGAATGTTCATTATTAGTCCCTGTCGAAGGCGTAGAGGGATTATAGCGATCGATAATTCGTTGACTTTATATTAGTTTGTGGTTTGACTACAAATTTTTGCATACTTTCTAATGTTCAAACTACAAAAGTAAAAGAATTATTTTTTATATAATAAAAAAACCCATATATGTCATGATCTGATTGGATGATAGATTTGAGGTCTTATTGCCAACTTCACTATTCCCAATGAATTATACGTATCCATATCCAAACTTTTATCATGTACGGTGCTTTTTTTAATTTGTATTATTCGTATTGAAATGTTTAGATATCCAAAGTTTGTACTAATAGATTTGAGGTCTTATTGCACATGGATAGTCAGTTTTCATATTACTTTGTCGTCTTAGTCAATTTTTTTTTTAGCATAGTCCCCAGTGTTCGAACTATTGTTGTTGTTGTTATTATTATTATTATTATTTTATTACTATTACTATGTTTGATTTTTCTTTATTGTTGCGTACTTCGAGAGTCTTTGTCCTTGTTGCGTACGCAAACATGCCTGCCACATTGCATTCTTTCTTAAATGTTTGCACAGCGCGATGCCCTTCGACGGTTTTGACAGTCTTAAGTGTTTTCCTAATAGGTCTCACAGCCTTAAATGTTTATTGTACAGATGTATTACGATACAATTTCGTTCCATTTTTTTGACAGTGTTGTTTGCAGTGAAATTGTGCAATATTGTTCTTCACCGGCATCATTGGTTCAGTTGTTGATGCTTGTTCGTTGGTTCGTTCCATGCCGTTTGTTGTTGTTTGATTCAAATTTTCAAAGTTGAGGTCCTGCAATTGCATTTGGACCTCTTCATGGTTGTTCACTGGTTTGGTACGCAGTTCCACGCTTGTAGTTTTCTATTTGTCTTTTTTTGGTTTTTTGTTTTATTTTTTTCCCCTTTTCTTTGTTTTCATATAAACTGAAAATAGCTAAGAAACAACTTGAAAATCACAGTTTAAGAGATGAAACAAGTAAATAGATGTTGAGTCATATGAAATAGATACAGAATCCATTATACATGACATCATCGACGAGGTGTTGCATATCAATGAGATTTTTAGATTGGATGCATTCTCATATACTGTAGGAGATTGCCTTTTCAATGCATTTCAGGTTCTACTGCATTTCCATTATTCCTCGACCGACCTGCGCAATGGATTGATAGATTATTTCTTGGGTTGTTTAAAAAATGGCGACGTTGAGGCATTAGAGTCGTATGAATACGAATTGACATCTAATTTTCTTTGGCAGTTGCATGGAATACATGATGTCACTACGTATTTTTCAAAGATGCGATTTTTTGCATCTGCAATTCTGCCTGCACATGAGAGGAGACTTTGGGGAGATACATTTTGTATACGGTGGTTGTCTAAGTGGATCAATATATCAATTGGAATATGGTCATTGATAAGAAAAACAAGATATCTACTATTTAAAAAAACTGCATCTAGCAATCCATATTACATCTTGTTCCATGATGCCAATCCTGTCAGTGGTCATTATGAACCACTAATGTATAGAAAATTGTCCATATGCAATCTTAGAGGACCTCATATTTACTTGTCCCTCATTTGCAAAGACCTTGAATCGCAGTGGAAACGAATTATGCATCACATAGATTGCCATGGTTTGCAGATAGCAACAACTGTTGTATCTAGTTGTGGAGATAGTCTGTTCAATGCAATTTTTTGTTTGGTAGCAACAAAGTTTGATGTGCAGTCGTTGCAGCTTTACTCTCTACAGTGCTTTTCAATGCAATTATAAGCGACAACCAACAGGCTTTTAGCTGCTTGCATAAACACCTTTCGCCATATCTCCTAGAAAATATGATGACAATTGGAAGTTGGCAAGAATACCTTGTAAACATGGCACTTTCATATGAAAAAAGAAATGTGGAGGGTGACATATTCTGTTTGCAATGACTATCTATCATATTCAGAGTAAATATCTAGGTCTGGTTGGCCCTGCCAGATGGAACTGTCCATTCCTGGTCTATTGATTCAAATTATGATCAAACAATTGACATCATCTTGTTGAAAATAGATACCACACATATCCATTATCAACCTTTGCTGAGACATATCACTGGTTTAGGGTCCACTGTCCATGCCACCCAAACCAAATCGAATCTGCATACGTGTGGCATGCTTTTTAATGAGAATGAAACTCCTCCCAGTTGTGATAAGGCCATACGAGGCTTAAACAAAAAACATAGACTAAGTTATCACAACTTGAAAAAGGTCATGCGTGAAATTCGTCCCAGTTGTGATAAGGCCATACATGACTTAAACAAAAAACGTAGGCTAAGTTATCACAACTTGAAAAAGGTCATACGTGAGAGAAAAAAAAACGTTGGTAGTATAGGAAATATTGTTGGTTCAGGGTCCAGTGTCAACGCCAGACAAACCACATCGAATCTGCATAACCATTGCATGTTATTTAATCAGAATGAAATTCATCCCAGTTACCATGATGTCATACTGACCTTGAACAAGAAACGTAGACTAAGTTATCACAACTTGAAAAAGGTCATACATGAGAAAAAAAATACATTACTACACTTCCTTCTAGAGAGAAACTGAGATATCACAATCTAAAAAAATTTGTTCGTGCACAACACAACATAAACAAGTACGGTCACATATCCCACAACGGTCATGCAACTGTCCGAGAGGAAAAAATCACATTTCGTGGGCTAGAAGCAACACCGTTCACTACTACCAATGACAACCAACAAACACTTTCTACCAATACTTCCCTACGGAAGAAAGATGCAAGACAAACCTACATGAAACAAATCAAAGACACTCCTTCTATTGCATGTGCAATTTGCGATCAATTGAATTTCGCAAAAAACAGTAAGTCTTTCACGCTTGATTTGGAAGAAGAATACCTTCGCTTGAGAGTACATGATAAAACATTTTCCAGTGGAAAAATTTGTCTTCCATGCAAACGGTCGCTTGAAAATGGAAAACTGCCACAATTTGCAACCCCTGACCAAACAATATGTAATACACCACTACCAAATGTAAGTGCACTTACGTAACTTGAAGAGAGACTTGTGTCTCTGCGAATTGCATTTGCACAATTCAGACCCTGGGGCTATAAACGACCCCAGATGGGCTTAATAAGATCAATTATTAATGTGCATGTTCAACTAGATGTTGTGCAAAAAGCCTTGCCACAATTAATTAGCGATACAATGACAATTGTTGTGGCTCTCAAAAGACGCTTGCAATACAAAAACGCATATTAGACAGACAAAGTGTGTGTGCATGTTGTTATGAAAACATTAAAATAATTATGTTCTAGGGCCCTGTACAAAGCACAAAACATTTGTATAAATGAGAACTGTAACAGTGTTCTTGGAGAAGAGGATGGAAGCTCTGCACATACTCTCGAAACTGCTAGTGAATTCGATACAAGTGATGAATTGGAGAATGAAACATTTGTTGAGACAATGGTACATGGATTCACTGATTCACAATGCATTCGTGACTTGCAAGACAAGATTGTCGAAATTGCACCTACTGAGGGGAAACGTCCACTTGGAATATTCAAGGAAAAATTCGTTGAGGAAATGAACTTCTCAACACTCTTCTATGGAGATCCATGTCCCACTGACATTATAAATCGATTCAGTTACCATAAAATAGTTTGACAGGAGCTGCTACATTCAAGCGGTGACTTCTCTTGTCACATAACAATTTTTTTTCAAAAAAATGCGCATAATAATAGATCAAGTGTTGTCTTGCATGTGGGTCCAAATAAGAAAAAGGCTAGTTACAAGGAAGAAAGTTGTTGACCAAAGATGTCAAGTACAAAGCGAACTTAGAAAAAATCCTGAAATATGATATTGGATACATAGATTTCAAAAACATTCGCATCTCTCTTGACTATTTGCAACAAAACAAGAAAAATGTTTTTGCAATGATTCGACAATTGGGGCCACCAACATTTTTCATCACATTTATAAGTGCAGAGCATTGTTGGGATCCATTGGTGGTTGCGGTATTTGACTTTCATAGGAACACGAAACGTAAAAAACAAACCGATACATTGGAAAATAATGACATTGACTAACTCATAAGAAAATACCCAATGACATGTACTCACTACTATAGACATAGAATAAATGCTTTGAGACAATTGAAATGCCATGATGAAATGTTTTTCAGAAAAATATCGGACTATTTTTTTGTGACTGAATTCCAGAATAGGGGGAATTAACATGACCACACATTGTTGTGGATAGGGAGTGCACCGGTCTATGGAGCTGACAACAATTCACATATCGAGCAGTTTGTGGAAAAATACATAACATGCAACACAAATCATTTGGATCTAGAACTTGCCAAAGTTCATATACATTATCATATAAAAGGTTGTAGAAAATGAAAAAACTTGCATTGCAGATACAACTTCCCCGTGCCACCAATGAGAGCAACAAGAATCATAGAGCCACTTCGTTTAGAGGACAATGTTGTCGTTGAGAAATATAAATCCTTGTTCACATTTCTATAACAACAATATTTTGTTGAGTTGATGAGCTTCAATGACTTCTTGACAGAGATAAATCTATCAAAAGATTAGTACATCCAAGCCATACAATGTACGCTTAAACAACCAACAGTTTTCCTTAAACGAAAACTTTCCCATATATGGAACAACAATTTCTCCAAGGACAAGCCCGTTATGTGGAATGAAAATACAGATGCATAGTACGTTCTCAATGCATATGTTGCAACATCGTATTGTACTTTGTATATGACAAAGGTTTACAAATCTATGACAAGTGCATTCAGAAGAATACACAAAGAGAATGAAAGAAGTCATATTGATTCCATACAAATGATACGTATGCTTGGAAATACATTACTTAATCTTCAACAAATGTCTGCTCAACAAGCAGTCCACATTGTACTTTCTGTGCCCCTCAATTGTAGTTCAAGAAAATGTGTCTTCGTAAACACATCTCCACTTGAGAAACACACATTTGTGCTTAAACCACTGTGTTTGCTAGAACAAGATCCTGACAATTCAGAAGACGTGCTATGTCGCTCTATTATTTATTATTACCTCCAACGTCCATTTTCTATTAATCATATCTGCTTAGCAAAATTCGTATCGCATTACAAAAAAAATGGTGCACCCATATCAAAAAGGAAAAAACCCTTTGTGATATGGTTTGTCAAATACAATAAACATTCTGACTATGAAAACTATTGTAGAGAAAAACTATTGTTATACATTCCGTTTGATGAAAACAAAGACACATTAAAACATAACTTCCCTACATGGGACGCTGTGTATGTTGCCTCTGAGACTATAGTGCAAATCAATGAATCTAGATTTACTTACAATGTTAATCCAACATGGGGTGATCTATAAATTGCAGTTAATGAACTAGAAAACCCTGACAATCTTGATGAGACATTCGCAAACCGAAAAACAACCAGAACTCCCTGCGAGTCCTATGACTTGCAAGTAAATTTGCCTCGTCCTCGAGCAGGTGGCATTGAAAAATGTATCAATCTTGGTTTTCAAGTCACAAAACATCCTTTCCTTATTGAAAATACTAAATACCATAGAATTAGACATATGTTGAATCGAGAACAACAAACAATTTTAAAGGACATTGTGCTTAAAAAAATCTTGAGCATGCACACTTGTTCCTTACAGGCGGAGCAGGAACAAGCAAGACATTCACAACGAAAGCATTGTTCCAAATGCTTATACAAATCTATGATTCAAACAATTCCTCTGATCCTATGAAACCAAAGGGCCTAATAGTTGCATACACAGGAAAAACCTGCATATAATGCAGGTGGAACAACAATCCACTCTGCATTTTTGATGCCTTTTAACAAGTCACAGTTTCTTCCACTTGGCAAGGAAATGTTAGATACCTTGTCTAAGTTTTATGACGAACTGCAACTTGTCTTTATAGACAAGCCATCTTTAATTGGAAGTTGCTTCTTGTATTCCATTGACAACCGACTGAGAAGCATAAAACATGTGCACACGAAATAATTTGGAAATCTTGACATGATATTTTGTGGGGATCTTTACCAGGCACAACCGATCCAAGATTCTTTGATATTTGAACAACCTACGATTAACATGCAAACAATGACGCATGACTTCTGGAGGGACAATATTAAATGCTTTGAATTGCATACTACAATGCACCAGATAGATGAAACAATTATTGCAATTTTGAATAGAATGCAGACAAACAAACAAACACATGATGACTTACATATATCAATTTGAGGTGCTTGCGACTTGCACCAACAGACCCAACCTTCCCTTACTTTTTCTATGCAAATAAGGATGTTGCAATGCATAACAGGTACATGCTATCGTTCATGCCTAGCGATGATATCATCATCAATTCAATTGACCCGGAAGAAGACAACCATGGAAATGTGCCACGTCATGAACATACAACCACTTTACCTTTGCAGCTTGTCCTGAAATTAGAAATTTTGGTTGAAATATATGCCTGCAACTATGATTCACAGGATGACTTGGTCAATGGTGCAAATGGAATACTCAAAGGCTATACCAAAACATAAAAACTTGATGTCCTCTGGATTAAGTTCCAAGAAAGAAAGAAAGTTGGCTTATCTATATAATTCAATCACTGCAAGCGATTGAACACCTATCTTGTGAATATCAAAGCCAGTATCGACATCAACAAAGACAGGTCGACTGAAGATTCGAAAACAATTTCCAATTAAACTTGCATGTGCACATACAATCCATAGATCACAAGGACTAACACTTGATAGTGTTGCATTTCATTCTGTTGGAATTCGAATACATGGACTTGTATACACAACACTATTCTGTATCAGAAGCATAGACTCCTTGTATTTACTAAGTCCTTTTACAAAAGATAATTTTAAAGTCAAACAAAAAGTTGATAGTGAAACTCAACGCCTCTGGACTACTGCAAAATGACATCTGCAATATGATTACCAATTCATACAAACAAACTCATCTATATCAATTCTCTCGCTTAACACACACAACTTACATTCACACATGGATGATATACTCAATGACTATGATACAATGCAATCCGATATTTTGTGCTTGCAGAAAACATACATGGCATTATGCATGCAAAACAAACAATTTCCAAATCACAATTGAATATTAAGTTACATTACACATGGGGTGATGATATTGGTGAAAAAACATGTAACAATTTTGGAGCATATACATTTCGAAGAAAAAAATGTTGCGATGGTGCTTTCAAAAATATTTTACCATGGAACATAAATCACAATATTGAATCTGTATGTTGCTCCCCATGCAACATTCTCCAACATACTAAATGTTATTTCCAATGCATTAGACCATTTGCATCTGAATGAAACCATTGTGATTGTAGGAGACTTCAATATTGACATGCTACAAAATAATGCCCGAACAAAAGAATTGGAAAACTACATGTGCAAATACAAT
>JASDQU010503056.1:23681-36841 GCA_032191745.1 Picea mariana
GAATCTGTATGTTGCTCCCCATGCAACATTCTCCAACATACTAAATGTTATTTCCAATGCATTAGACCATTTGCATCTGAATGAAACCATTGTGATTGTAGGAGACTTCAATATTGACATGCTACAAAATAATGCCCGAACAAAAGAATTGGAAAACTACATGTGCAAATACAATCTCCGCTTCTTTTGAACAACACAAGCCATGTACAAAACACGCTTATTGACCATCTATGGTCAAATGTGCCAATTTCTCAATACATCATCTTTATCTTAGACACATACTGGTCTGATCACAATACAATTGGTATTGCACTTGAATTATGAGATATACATCAAACATATTGCAAAGTCATATTTCTATGTTTCAAAGCATATATGTCTAGCTTGTTGCAGAAAACCAAATTATCCAACTTCTTAGTTTTCCCTGGTTTGTACACATACCTTGTCTGGTCACCATACAGTGGGTATTGCATTTGAATTATGAAATATACATAAAGTATATTGAAGAATCATATTTTTATGCTTCAAAGCATATCGGTCTATCTTGTTGCAAAAAATTGAGATATCCAACTTCTTAGTTTTCCCCGGTTTGTAATTATTTTGGTCACAAATATTTTTTACAATATATATATATATATATATATATATATATATATATATATACAAACTTGGATGAACAAAAAAAAATAAGGCACATTCTTCTAACACTATCTATTACTCTATTCCTTTTATTCTATTTTATTTAGTCTATGTACATAGTACTTGCTTTTATCTTTACATGTCAACTTATGTTCATGTCCGTTTTGTTTGTGTTTTTTTTCATAGAAACAAACAGGAAAATTAGACACCGCAAAGAACTCCTAACCATAAATGTAGAAGAATCCATGAAAAGGTGCATATTTCTACCCGTGTTCCATATCCAATAGTTTTTCATTTACTCTATCTATATTTGTTGCAATGGTTTGCAACTCTGTTTTTTTTTCTCCATGGATACTCCATATGTTCCTTCACATTAACTTGTCTTCATGTCAATTGTATTTTCTGTGTTGTTTTTTTCTTTTTGTATTTTTACTCCATCTTTTTTTTCATGTGTTCCTACGTAGCAGCTTGTTTTCATGTCCATTTTATTCTCTGTATTGCTACATTGTAACAATAACACAATAATTGGGCACATGGTTGGAGCCTTGTGTGCCAGGTATGAAAAAGCTGAGGTGCAATGTGTCGTAGCAAATACAATGCATATGCCTGAGAGTAAGAGGTATGGTTAAAAAAAACTCTGCATACATTGTGCAAGTTCTACAATATAGTTTTAAGAAATTAGCTATTTCATTTGTTTGACAAGTGGAGACAAAAAAATATTTTCAAAAATTATTCACTAATGTAATTTATTCTATTTGTACAAAGCGGTCAGTCTGACTTGTGATAAATTATAGCATTGTATAAATTACTATAAATCTTGGTAAAATGTTATAATATTCTATAAATTACTAAATCCCATGTTGTGGTCAGCCAGACTCGTCATACATAGGCATGACTATAAATGTGAACCCGTGAGTCCGCCAACCCGCACACAGTGTCACATCTATTTTATACTATATTTCTATTTTATTTACTCTATATACCTTGCTTTTTTCTTTACATGACAACTTATTTTCATGTCCATTTTGTTTTTGTACTTTTTTCTAGAGAAACAAACAGGAAAACTAGACACGACAAAGAAATCTCAACCAAAAATGTAGAAGAATCCATGCAAAGGTGCATATTTCTACTTGTGTTCCGTATCCAATAGTTTTTCGTTTACTTTGTCTATATTTGTTGAACTGGTTTGCAACTCTGTTTATTTTTCCTCCTTGGAGACTCCATATCTACCTGTACATTAACTTGTCTTTGTGTCAATTATATTTTCCGTGCTGCTATCTTGAAATAAATAAATTTGCACTCCATCTTTTTTTTTCATGTGTTCCTACGTAGCAGCTTGCTTTCATGTCGATTGTATTCTCCGTACTGTGAGGCATACAGTTCTTACCTCCCTTTCTTTTTCCTCTTCTATACTTATTCGTTCTCCCTTTTTTTCTTCCCCTCTATTATCCTTTTCTGATTCTATACTTAGTCCTATGTCTATGCTCGTGGTTTCCCAGGTTGGCAGAGTGATAGATTCCATGTCCATCTATATCTTTACATCATGAGTCTGACCGACCACCGTTCGTTTTCATAGTTGGCAAATTTTATGGCCGCGTATTCTCGCGTAGGTGCCATCGAACTCTCATGCCCCGTGTGCGTGGTATACATATTGCGCCCGAAACTTCGGTGATATGCAATTCGACCCCGGACTCAAAGTTTGCGACTTATTTTTCCTAGCATCTGTTGATATTTCAAAGCATCTATTGATATTTTTCCCAGTTTGTTTCTACAGTTAGCCAATTTTATGGTCATGGGTTCCCCCCCATTGCATTATCGAACTCCCATGCCCCGTGTTTGGATATACATCTTGCATCCAAAACTCCGGTTATCTACAATTCGACCCCAGACTCCTCGAACTTGCAAGCCTCACTCTTTATCAAAGTCACAAATTGTATATACATCTATATCTTGACATCACGAGTCCGACCGAACACTTTTGTTTTCTTAGCCAATTTTATGGTCGTGGGTTCATGGGTACGTGTTATCGAACTCTCATTCCCCTTGTTTCGAGTATACATCTTGCATCCAAAACTTGGGTGATCTACAATTTCACCACGGACTCCCAGGTTCAAAAAAGTACCAAAGCATCTTTAATTCTCCTCCATGCCCACCACGTTCGCCCCTTCCCAATACACATTAATTATGATTTTACTGGTGACAACTCACCACAGATGTTTGAAAATATTGGCATTAATAAGCGGAAAGCTCGAGGTAATCTCCCATTAAAATGCATTTATGGGAGAATATTATGGAATCTGATTAGTTTCTTTATGTCAATCTTGAATTCGCAAAAAAATGATGGTTGTTTTGGTTTTTTTAAGGCGTCATCATAGCAAGAATTCAATATTGTGTCGACCCACTGTCATCTACAAAGGTGTTCACATGATGTCGCTCTTTAATATTGTGCATATCATTTTTTAACCTTACAGGTTTGCATATTTGAGACTCTGCTTGCATGTGAAAATGTTGCTCCACCATTCCAATTTGAACATAGTTTTTATTTGGGCCATAGAGAACAGTAATAAAATAAAATAATATGAAAATTGTTTAAGTAAATATAACAAATTATCTTCTAACTTGAACCTGCTTTTGTCAAGATCCAGGTATATTACATAGTTGTCAATGTTTTCCCCGCTTTTCAATAGTTTCTCAATTTCCCTGCCATCTTTGCACGCTTTCCCAATGCAACTTGATGACGCTTTTATTAGCTTTGAAAATATTGGAATTAAAAGGCGAAAAGGTCGAGGACATCTCCCATTAAAACACATTGAACCAGTATTTACCGGATATTATATTATGATGTTGCAACATCCATTTTAAATACAATGAGGAGCAAAGGAAGGTTTTCATCACCTTATGGCTGCAACTCGACAACATTTCTGTGGAGATACCCTGAATATTTTTGGGCACGAGGACCAACGTTTTCATTGGTCCATAGCTTATGACTACTACTCGTCCACTTCTGCCTGGATGAAAGTTATTTCGGCCTCTGAAATTGCAACGACAGATTGTATCCCCAATTTTTTTTACTTGAAGGACTTGGTCACGTGTTGCACTGAGAACTATATTCCGAACTAGTGGATTCTCCAGATGGACGACCATTTCCAAATCTCCCTATTGCCTAAAGTATTTCAAAAGATGTTAACACTTCCCAACCCAACACTTACTTTCAAGGACGAGAATTGAAAAAAACTCTTAAAGAAGCATGGTAATGAATTAGACCTCTTGCCGAAGTTATTACAGGACCCAGTGCCCGCTCCCCAAGACACGACCATATTACAGGTTAGTGCATGTAAAAAACTTTTTTGGAAATTTGCATGGCTTTTCACAAGGATAATGAGACAATAAAGTGAAACCGACATCTCTTGGATGATTCTGTATATTTTATATTTTATGGTCAAGGAGCAAACCATCTTCCATTGCCGCAAGTTGATTTCCATTCAAATCTCTTACCAGTATCGAATTGCTATCCATTTCCTGGACTATCTATGTGTAGGAAGTTGAACTCTGAATTTGACCCAGTAACATTCTCGTGCCAAAAATTATGGAGACACGATGCTTGCCAACAATTTTATAAGGTCTTTAATTATTTTGTTTCAGTTTTTAAAGCATTGATATTTGGAAATTATTTTCCCTAGTTCTCTGGCCAACTGACGATCTTCCTGGATAGGAAGGGCACACTAGAAGAAATGGAGAACTATAATGTTATAATGATTTTTGGGTCTAAACAAAATCCTTGCTTCCTTCCATGTCACATATTTGGTACAATGTTTTTTGTTGGAATAACAAGGGAGTACATCTACTAGTTTCATTTTTTCCATGAAAAAAGGAAAGGACAATTCATCTCTCTGCCTTGGAAAGTCCTGGATTTCATGGTCAGAAACCACTTCAACAGTTCTTTCACTTACACTATCTTGAATGAACTCTGTACCAGTACCAATGATTCGCACAAGCAGAACCGAAAAGACCTGGGTGAAAAAAGTGCCCAATCCCTGACCGCCACAACCAAGACCACAACATCTCGTAGCAGTACTCCAACGACTTACCCAAGTAACAAAGTCACACATAGTTCTTCAGGTGGAGGAGGAGATAAGAACCCTCCCTCTGAAAAAATTGAAAGTTGTCACAAACTTCTCGTGGACAAAAAATGGAAAACAATAGTCCAAGAATACGAGGGACCGAGAGGAGAAATTGATATCTACGATCTCTCCCTTGAAGATATGGAACTAGAAATTGACATTGACAAAATGTTCCCTAACGACGACCACCTAGAGAGCCCTGCTCCGCACAATACTGGGATGGAAATAATTGGCATCGATACATTGGACGAAGAAGAGTCTTTTGCATTTCAGAGCGTTGTTTTTGATAGTGAATCAAAAAAATTGATTATTGAAAACATAGATGTAAAGAATAAGAAAGGGACATCTCATTCAGAGATCAACCTACGCAATATGCGCCATTCCCAGATATCCAAGATGAACCGCAACTGGAGATGCTCTAGACAACTCTATTAGTGGCCTTGAAATGAAAAACCTCGTGTTAAAGAAGCAAATCAAAGAATTGGAGGCAACTCTAATGCCTCTTCCATTGTTTGCTACTCCTTTGGAAATGGTCGGGTCCACCGCAATTGCGCCAAATTTAAAAGGATCAGCAAGCCTTCTCACATCGGCCCGAGGCTATGTGGAAAAGAATATAAACAAAAGAATGGAATTAATAACATAAGCTTGGGAGATGTCAAAGAATATGGTCTCTTTTGGAACAAGAGCACATGCTTTTCATGAGTATCTGCAAGCAGATCTCAAGAACGAACAAGGTTTTTATCTCGATGTAGTTTTACCATTTGGTGTTAAAGTTACTGGTATGACATAATTTAGAAGAAGACAGGAGGATCTCCCTTCCCTGGATCGAATAGACCAACTAAACGCATGATGGAAAGAAAAGGTAAAGAACCTGATTGGTATTGTTCAAGAATGTAGCTAGACCATATCTAAAAGAGACAAACTATTCAAGAAGTTAATTGAGATAGATATAGCTGCCATCACAAATGAATTCCATGACCCTAAATTGATATTAAACTCGTTGTTTTTAACCAAGCAAGCATTTGATGATCAAGTTCATATCTATAAAAGACTGCCATTTGAAAATTTCTATGGCATTCTTGAATATGGTGAAGATGACGTGAAAACTTGGCTAGTCGGTTATGCAATTACAAACAAAGATATTCAAGAAGCATTGCACAACTTGTATACTGATCTAAGGGACTTGGAAAGTGAATCCTTCAATATAAAAATCCGGCATGAAATGAACGTGGAGCCCATGAGGAGCTACATTGAAGAATGGTTGAAAAAGGTTGTTGACCAGATTACCAATGAAGGTCAAAGTCGAGGAAAGCCATAAAATGACATCAACGAGGAAATGACAAGGCATGGGACACCATCATAGTAAGTTGATACTGATTACATTCTTATGTCTTCATCCACTTATTCTAACAAAGCTTTAATCCATATCTGACAATTTTCTCTTTCTTCTTGCTAGGTTTTGTTGTTTTCCATCTCCGACTTTCTTCTTTCTAAAAAATTCATTCTTGTACATCTTTGCTTTGTAGTCCGCGACAGTCCCAATCAGAGTCATTATGGACAACACATTTTTATTTCACAGAATATGTACTGAACTATAGTTTTTTTTACAAATTCGAAGACAATTTGTTTTGGGAAATATTCTCAAATGTATTTTGTGACCTAGTTTATCTGAATATAAATATTTGGTGTTGTTCTATGTTGATATTCAATGCTTGGTGTTGTTATTTGAAATTTGTATTTCTTCGTAAAATGAACTCATTTCCCTGTACATGTTCTTGTTCTATATTGTGCATATATTGGAGCTTCTTATATTTCAGAATATTCTTCGATATACAAAATGTAAAGTCATATATATTTTTCTCTATTCCTTGTAGGTTTGAGAGAAAAATTTCAAGCCCAAAACACCATTCAAATTCGAACATGGTTTACATTTGGACCACAAATAATCTAGTAAGATAGATTAATATGGATAGATTTTAAATAAACATAAACAAAATCCCTTTAAACTTGAACCTGATTTTCTCGGGCTCCTGGATTGCCCGTGGGTTGATCGGTTAGAGGATTGTAAAATCCTCAATTCCATCTATATTTTCACATCAAGAACCCGACCGATGACCGTCCCTTTCAACACTTGGCCAAATATCTCACCGCGACGTCCCAACTTAGCGCTATCGCATTCTTATCCCACGTGTTCTGTTATATACATCTTTCACCCAACACTTCCGTCATACACATTTTTCACCCAAAAATTCTGTGATAAAAGATAAAGTATAGAAGACAGAAAAGAAGGGTTAATATATTCACATCTGTGATAGATATCCCATTTGCTCGCAAGATCTTTTCTGCATGTTTCTGGAGAAGTTATATACTTATTGCATATACTTGGAAAGAAGTGCAAAGGTGGCGGGCACAAAAATACCCGTGGAAAGTGGTCAGACGAGCTTCAAAATAGGGTGGCAAGGGTTACCGAGGAGACGTAAGGCCCCGACTGTCAAATTGTATATATCGAAACATTTCAGTGAAAAATGTGCAACACGAAGAGGGTGTTCCTGCCATCCTCAGTTCAAATTCATTTTGCTTTCACTAGTGACAACTCAGTGCACAACTTTTCTTATTGGCATTAACAAGAAAATACCGTATTCAACAGTGATTTACGGGAGCCCGACCAACCCCCGAGTTGGGGATTGGTCCTATATCGTCACATCATGAGCTTGACCAACCATAGTTCCTTTCAACACTTAGCCAATTATCTCTCCGCGGGGTCGCGACTTAGCACTATCGAATGTTTATGCCCCATGTTCCGTGATATACGTATTTAACAACGATTTATGGGAGTCTGACCAACCCCTAGGTTGACACTATTATAAATCTTGCACCCAAAAATTATGTCATCTACAAGTGCGTGATATACATCTTTCACCCAAAACCTCTGTACTCTACAATTCTTTGCGACTTAGTGCTATCGATTTCTTATGCCCCTTGTTCTATGATATACATGTTGCACACAACACTTCTGTGATATAAATTTTGCATCAAACACTTGCGTCATTTACAATTCAACCCCGGTTATAGAGCCCTCCTACCCGGGAATCTGCAATCTGAAAAGTGGCTAGGCATCGAATGGCTAGCGGTCGGTCGGAGTCACGATATAAAAGCACGAGCGCAAATGTGAACCGGTGCGTCCGCCAATGCGCATTGAGAAATTTTTGGAAAAACGACTAAGTAATGAGAAAGAGAGAGTAGAGTGGAAAAACAAACGAGAATTTGTTCGAGTATAGAAGAGGGAAAAGAAGGTCCAATATATTCAAATCTGCAATAGATAATCCATTTCCTAGCAATATCTTTTCTGTATGTTTCAACTACAGAAAGTGGTCGGACGAGCTTCAAAATAGGGTGACAAGGGTTCCCGAGGAGACATAAGGCCCCGCCTATCAAATTGTATATATCGGAACATTTCAGTGCAAAATGTGTAACACGAAGAGGGTATTCATGCCATCTTCAATTCAAATTCATTATGCTTTTACTGGTGACAAATCAATGCATAGGTTCGCTTATTGGCATTAACAAGCAAAAAACATATTGAACAACGATTTACGGTATCCCAACCGAACCTCGGGTTGGCGCTATTATAGATCTTGCACCCAAAACTTGCGTCTTCTACAGTTCCTCTATATACATCTTGCACCCAAAACTTTTGTGGTCTACAATTCGTCCACATATTGGAACATGGTTTGCATTTCAACCACAAATAATCTATTAAGATACATTAATATAAATACAATTTAAAAAATATATTTAAACTTGAACCTGACTTTTTTCAAACTCGTGGATTGGTCCTATATCGTCACATCATGAGCCCGATCGACTGCAGTTTCTTTCAACACTTAACCAATTATCTCTCCACAGGGTCGCGACTTAGCGCTATCGAATTTTTATGCCCCATGTTTCGTGATATACGTATTCAATAGTGATTTACGGGAGTCCGACTGACCCCTGAGTTGGCGTTATTATAAATCTTGCACCCAAAACTTCCGTCACCTACAAGTGCGCGATATATATCTTGCACCCAAAACTTTCGTACTCTACAATTCGTCGCGACTTAACGCTATTGATTTCTTATGCCCCCTGTTCTGTGATATACATGTTGCACACAACACTTCCGTGATATTCATTTTGCACCAAACACTTGCGTCATTTACAATTTGACTCTGATTATAGAGCTCGCCTATCTGGGAATCCGCGATCTGAAAAGTGGCTAGGCATCAAATGGCTAGCGGTTGGTCAGAGTCACGATATAAAATAACGAGCGCAAATGTGAACCGATGCGTCTGCCAGCGCGCACATTGAAATGTAGTTATGTTTTCTTATGTATATCTATCTTAGATGTTCATGACCTATTGGTTATTGAAAGTTTCTTTCCACATTTATGGTATTTCTTATACTATTTGATGCACACATTTTTTTTTATCTCTTTACAACATTTATGTCCAATCTTGTTTCCATCACTATGGCTTGGATGCAAAATGTAACTTTTGTTATTTTAAGTAATGTGATTATTTTTTTTTTCTTTGATGATGGATTGGTGAGGAGAGAAGAGTTTTTTTCACCAGTGGGCAAGGTTCAATTCCCATGCAAGATTTTCTTGGAGCCATGGGGTCACCTTGAGGTAGTGGTTGATTGTGTGGTTGCATCTAGAGAGATTATATTAAATGATCACCTGACCTATTCACAATAATTGGATCAAAGCTCACCCCCATGTCTTTCAAATTGTTTATGTCAATTGGGTCTAGCCTAGGTGGTTGAGAGGAGTGTTAATCTCCCCATCCAAGATCAATTTTCATAAATGACATGTTGTCCTAGGTACCACCCTCGGAATAAGGGGAATTTCTTGATGGGTGTCTTGGGATATGTATATACATACATACATACATACATTTAATCATTTTTCATTTACTAACAAGTGAAAATTAATATAGTTTTATTCCCTTAGATATCCTTTAGGTCCACACAATGACTATCAAAGTTTGTGCACTATCACATGGAAAAATTAAAGGCCAAAAGATTAATGTGTAGTTGGTCTAGGTCTTAGTTTTGCGAGTTAAAGTTTTACTTATAATTCATGAAGGTTGCCATTCAAATGTAACTCCATGGTTAATAGGGACACATGTTCTCTGTTAGGATATTTCAACATTAGTTGTTAGTTAAGGTCAACTTGGTCTAATGTAATGTTAACTTAAAGAGCGATTCTAGTGTTTTTCTTTAGTGTACTTTTGTTCTTTACTAATCCAACAGTCACAAGAATGTCTCACACATGAGTGGTTTGATGGTTCCAACATCTCCTTTATATTAACGACACTTGATTCATGACTTAACACCCGATTGGTCCATTGTAGCACCCTACAATAGTTATAATCCTTAACAAGGTGTTATTAATAACCATGTAATATATCTAATCTCTTTTTCCATTAATCTATTGCAATATGCTTAATGACACTAGTTCAAAGTGTTCATATTTTTCTAATTTAGTTGTTGTTTAAGATGTAATTTAGGCAAAGCAAAATCAACCCTCTATTATGACTATCACATGTAAAATTTATAGTAAGTATCTAAAAGTTGGAATGATATGTTGAATCTATTAATTGAATCTCATGGAACAATTAGCTAATGAATTTTCAATGTGTCAAAACCCACTAGTGTGATTGGATTTCGAGGGTTTCATTTTGTAAGGCGGCCAAGGTTCAAAACTCACGGTAGTCGGGAGGAGACACCAAAAAAACTCCAACCATGTTAAGGGTTGGTGTGGCCCAGGCCAAGTGTGAGCCCCAAGTGGTTTTGACGACTCATATGCTCATGGGTCACGGTTTCTTAGACCACGGGCAAGTCCCGTAGGCAACATACATGGTAACAAACAAAAAAAAAAACTAATGAATTTTCAACAGTTTATTCCATCTAATTTAGAGAATAAATACATGGATTAAATAAAAGGAAAATACCTCCAACTCTGGTTGAAATTGCCCAAGTAGAATGCAATCCCTTTGAAGAATTCCCAAACTAGATTTAACATCTTAACCGACTTTGTAGCTCCAGGAAACCTTTTAGTTTCCTAACCCTCCATGGTCGAGGCTCCAAGAACAAAAATAATAATGTAGTATCCATCCAATCCATAAATAACCAGTCCAATAACTTAATGAAATAGTTCATTGAATAGTTCAATCCTTTTCAACTTTCAAGAATTCCTTCTCCTCCCAAATCAATGCCCCCCAGCTATTCATTTTCTTCCCCTTCTGATTACTCTCTCCACTGCCCTTCCTAATTCCTCCCCCTTCCCGCATCAACAATCTCCTCAAGAAAAAGGGTAGTCATCCCTTAGCTCTTATCCTAGGGAGGTGAAATATAATAATAATGCAATATGACTATGCACATGTTAACTCTTTAATGAATATGATCTTTCACTCACTCATGTTAGATGATAACTAATTGATTTATAATTGTTTATTATTTCACATGAACCAATGGAAATGATTGAATTCCTATCTTACCAATGCCATTTATACTCATACAATAAAATTTCCTATTTCACCAAACTATTTATTTATTAATTAATAATGTATTTTAGTAACTAATGTGTTTCTGGCCCCCGGATGGGGTGCTAGTGCGGACCAACTGGCGCGGGGAGGAGGAACGGATCGGCCAACGAGGCACGGGGCCATGTGACGAGCTCGTGCCATCGCCCGCCACCCCGATCCTGCATTAACTCGCCATTACGACGTTGCAGTGGCTTAAGTTTGCAGCTTACGTCTCTTTTTACGATTCATTTCATGGCCCAGCTGTTTGTGTTCGCCTCTCGCCTCTGCTCGCGACCCGACTGGCTATCCCCTCCACTGCCCTGGCCTGATTCAAACCGGACCTTCATGTTAATTGTAGCCCCTGTTCATATCCAAGCACTCTACCTCTGCCTGTTGCACTTGGTTTTCTTCGGCTTTCACTCGACGAACCTCATGCCGCGCCAAAGGGGGCCGCCGCGAAGAGGCTCTCCATGGAATCCTCGTTGGCCTTCTGTCTCGCCCCCTGAGTCGCCTTCCACTTGCTCCTCCCCGTCCCTCCAGCCCGAGCCAGTTCTTCCCGCCTCCCCCACCCCGCCTGTATCCCAGTTTGACTGCTTAGCCACCATCTCCAGACCGTCGTGTTCCTCCTCATGACACCTTCTAGTCCCCCCAATCCCCAGAACTGTCGAGTCCTCCTGCGCACCAGTTATTGGCTCCTCAAGGAAGCCCATGGGGGCGCCACCTCCTTTTCGCATGCCTTGAAACAATGAGAACCAA
Source organism: Picea mariana (assembly GCA_032191745.1). Classification (NCBI taxonomy): domain Eukaryota; kingdom Viridiplantae; phylum Streptophyta; class Pinopsida; order Pinales; family Pinaceae; genus Picea; species Picea mariana. Next base: position 35,764 of record JASDQU010503056.1, read on the forward strand.
TCTTCTGACTCTTTCTTTGACATGTAATTGAGAGAAATTCTTACTAATCTCTTCGGTCTGGTCTTCGAACTCCGTCAGGGGGTGGAGGACCTCCAATTTCGTCTGCAGACCACGGATGGAAAAGTCGCGGTCCTTCAAATCCTTTCCTCCCCCCAAGAGGATTTTCCCTCGGACCCGGCAGGTGCGGCTTCAACAGCGGAACCCTGTGCAGAGACCAGCGAAGGAAACTCCCAGATGCAGCGCTTAGCAGGGAATGGGATGGGGCAAGCCAAGCATGAGGACATGGGCGTGGAGGTGGACACAGGACAACAAGCGCTGCAGGACACCTCGCCAGTTGCCGACAGAGATGAGAGCAACGTGGACGCTGGAATGCAATGGGCAAGTCAAGTGACACTCGTCGAAGAGGAACCTTGGTCCGAGGCCGTTCATGCCACCTGGCCAAGTTATTTGCCAAATGTTTAAGCCCATAGGGGTCCTTCAAGTTTCAATAGTTTTTCTTTTTTTAGCTGTTGTCCAGATAGTTTGAGACTAATATATTAGACTGTTAAACTACCTATGCTTGACTCACCTGCTGGCTGGACTGGTTTCCCCTCTCTTGGGGCAGTCCAGTAACTACAGTACGACTAATTTCTGTATTTTGTACCTCTATTTTGGTTTTTGAAGGCCTTATATATATAAAACTTCTTACTTACAAAAAAAAACTAATGTGTTTCTGGAACCATATGTGTGTTGGGTATGTAGGTGAAGCAAGAGCACACATATCCCATGTGTGGACTATCATAACAAGTGATGATCCTAAAGCATCGTTCTTATATGTTCATGATCAATCGTGCATAATCAATAAATCAATTATCAATAATTCTCATCAATAGAAAGCATAACAATTCAATATTCATTCATCAGTTATACTTAAATTATCGAAGGTTAATTAACAAGGTGTTCTAAATATGGTAGCAACTAGGTAAGGAAATAATAATGGGACATCTAATCTCTAAGTAGGATTCTCAACTAACCAAGATTCATCCCTCCTCCTAAACACCTACTTCCATCTACCATATCCCATCCCTTTCTCTACTAC
>JASDQU010503056.1:38030-48100 GCA_032191745.1 Picea mariana
AATATTTTCACACTAGCAACCAACTACATAGCCATATTAGTTCATTTAACAAGAAACTAGCTACAATAATGCTTTCAAATCTGCATGGGTACATACCTTAGCAAGCATAAACCAATCTTTATACAATTCCAAGTTTGAAAAACTGTATAGGCTTCACGGTTGCAACAACTAATAAGAAATTGTCTTCCAAAGCAAACAAAATATTATGTTTTCTCTCCAAAGTCCAGAATGAATAATCCCTAACGAATTCTAAAGATGACAAGGGACGAGTTCAACAGTCATAAATGCCCACTTGTTTCAAGTTTAATGCATGGCCAACCCACAATGTACTATAGCCATACATATCACGTTGAAAATAACCCAAATCTTCATACCAAACACACCATATAAAACCTTGTCATATGCGCCATATAAAACTTTTCCATCCATATCAAATTAATCATTTACATGATTAAGTTTATCAATGTGCGTCTGAGTATGAGGATTATTTGTGTTTGAGAAGCCACCAACATATGTTAGACCAAAACTTCATGAATACAAACACTTCACTCATTACCAATACCATATGCAAGTGCCAAGGGCGTGTCAATATTTTATTATATATGTTATGTTTGAACTATTATTCCAATGTCAAGCCAATAAAGTATAACCATGGACATTACCATATGCAATAATGTGATATATATATATATATATATATGATGATGATGATGATGATGATGATGATTAACGTCCACTAAATCCTAATTGGTCTATTGGACCTTAAGACGGTAAGTGATTACTTGTGATTCTTTAGAATTTTGTTTCTGTGCTCGAAAAGCATTAAGAGAAGCTTTCCAAGATCACCATACTTTTGTTGAGTTAAGAGGTTAGGAAGGTTGGTAGAGTGATCAATATTTTGAAAATGAGATCTAATATGGGTATAGGCTGGACAATCTGAGAGAAAGTGTTTTTCATCTTCAACCTTCTTAGTGTCACAAAGGTGACACACTCTTTCATCCCATGGTGTTTTAGGGATTGACCAACGCCCAATTTCACTATAGAGCTCATGAGAATTTGTTCTTATCTTTGCAATGCTTATTTTTTTCTTTACACTTGGCAAAACAGATAGATAATTTTGATCTTCTAGATTAGGTTTGATTACATCTTTATAATACCTCAATTTTCTTTTTTCCTCTAACTCTTAATCACACCACATTTTTTCCTTAAATTTTGATTTGACATTTTTTTTAATCGTATATTTATTCTGCAAAATGGTTTCTTCCATGATTCCCCAATAGTTTAGTCAAGACCGGGCGTCTTTATGCCATCCTCGCTTGAGTCGATGGTGGTTATGACTTGATTTTGAAGAAATTTTAGGTAGCCTCTTGTCTTCCATGTTGTTTAACTTGTTCTTATACATTAGGTATCTAGTCATAGCCATGCTCTCAATGGGGGAGATGCTTGTTTCTACGAGGAGGATGGGATAGGGCGTATTTCCTTTAATTTTGAAATTATAGGTTATAAAATTCTTTTGTATTTGCTCTATCTTTCTCCGGGATTCACGAGAGATACTACAGCCCCATACTTCACATCCATAAAGTATAACAGGTGTACCAAGAGTCTCAAAGAGGAGTTTCTTCATATCCCAACTCCAAATATTAGCTGATTTACAATTATTTTCAAGCCCATAATAAGCTTTCCATCCCCCAATAATCCTTTTCTCAATGCTATAATTCTAATTGAGCTTGTGGTGAATATCAATTCCAAGATATTTGTATGAAGTCACTTCCTCCAAGTTGTTGTTGTCATATACAAAGGTATTATAAGGGATCTTATTTGATTTAATAATCATGACCTTAGTCTTATCAGTATTAACAGTCATACCCATATTGGAGCAAAAGTCCTTGTGGATTCTTTGTTGGTTTTCAAGATCATGGGGACTCCTTGCCATAAGAACGATATCATCGGCATAAAGAAGAAGATTGATGACTATACCAGTGAGAGTAGGGTCGACACAACCTATTTTTTCCAAGCATTCTTCTAACTTATCAATATATGTGCCAAAAAGGGTAGGGGACAAGGGAGAACCTTGTTTGACTCCAATATTGCAGTTAATGATCCGGATTTATGTAGGAACAAAATGAAATACAGAAATACACATAAACACAGAGATGCAGCGGAAATAAGACTTCATTTCATTAACAACAAATGACTGAAATATGCTTACAGACAGAATGGAAATAAACTAGCTAGGGCGCTGGTAGCTTATCTCTGAGAAGAGATATGGCCGCTACTTGCATCCGTGAGCAGATGATTACAATGAGGCTTTGAAGGCCCTTTTACAATAAACGGGAATGCCAAAAGTCCTAGACATCCAAAAACCTAACCCTGGGAGATGAAGCGCCAAAAGTCATGTGGGCCTCGTTTGGGTAAGTTGGTGCATCAACTTCCCGGGGTCGTAACTTTTGCATACGATCTCCGTTTTAGGAGTATGATAGCTCGTTGGAAAGATCTATCCGAGGCCTACAATGCTCGAGACAAAATAGCATCATTAGATGTTATTTTAAGACAACAACATACCCAAAAAAACATCGTTTAGGGCCTCAAAATGGCCCTGGAAGTTCAGGACTCGAAAAAACTGCTAAAAATAGTAAATTGTGCGAAAAATGAAAAACTGAAAGAAGCAATGGTGGGGGTCCAAGTGGAATAGGTGGGTGTCCACCAATATCCACCTAGATCAGTTAATCTCTTTTGACCAGCCCTCAGTGTTTTTAAACTTAGCAATAACGTTCTCATACATCCTTATTACAGCAATCCTCAACTTGAAAGCCACTTTTATCTCTTCCAACCTATTCCAAAGGTTTTTCCTAGGAACCATGTCAAAAGCTTTCCTAAAATAAACAAAAGGTTTTTATCTTAAGCATCAAGTGGCTAGTTTTGTGCGCTCAGGAAGGCTACCGACTATCACCATAGTAGCTCTTCCTCATACTTTTGGTTGGCTCTTCTCCAACTCAAGGGGGGATTTTTTAAAGATAATATTGTTAAGGCTATTGAGTGGAGGCACAAAGTGATTTTTGAAGAGTAAGCCTTAACAAAATGTATGGTTGTAGTAAAGGTGGAATAAATGAKTGGTGTGGAAAAGGAATATGAAGGTAGAAACCCCAAGATTATTGTCAATCCATATCTTGGGAAAAATGGAGTWAAAAAGGCATGAATYTGAGAGGGCTAATGCATGAATGTGTAAAATAATTAAAGGCTGCTACGCATACCATAAATCAGCTTTAGCTTGCTGAAAAATGATGCARGAAATTATCCTTGGAGAGCTAGGAGTGCTACTCTAAAACAAAGCCATGAAGATGATGTTGTATCGGTTCAAGCAACAACCTAATTTGTTAGATGCAAGTTTGATATAACAACAATAAACATAAGGGGGATTTAATCCTCACATTACATTATCCAAATGATAGATGCTTAGTTAGAAGGCCTTCATGACCAGTTAGAAGGTTTTCTTGCAAAAATAATCAATGTGTGAAAGAATTGTATAAATAAAGCCTCACATAAGATAGATGCAATATCTCCAATCTTCCATTAATCTTGCAAAATGATGTACATTGTAACCCAAGGGGAGAGATCCTCAGTGCCCAAATTTCGCACCATTGTCGAATGGAGAGAGCAAATCCTCATACAGGTTTGAGCTCAACTCCTCTTACAATTAAAAATAATAATTATTTTCCTAGATCCATTAGTTCTCCAAGGAATACAATAAAATACTACTTTTTCCCTCCTCAACAATCCGCTTACTAAAATTAGAAGTGAGTTGTTGGGATCCACTCTCCTTTCCTTAAAGAAAGGATAAAATAATCATCCTCCCTAAAGGAAAACAATATAATAATGGAATCATTCAACAATAATAAAATAATGGAGTTGGTTAGGAACCACCTCCAAAAATAAAACAATATAATAATGGAATCATTCAACAATAATAAAATAATGGAGTTGGTTAGGAAACACCTCCAAAATTAGCCAAGAATGTAATAACCTCCTTAATTTGGTTGATTGACTTTAATAGGTTCTCCAAGGTCCTCCATAAAGCATAAGAGAAATTGCTAGTCCTCAATAAATATGCCGTAAGGCTCTCCATGAGTGGCAAAAATTACTTTCTTAATTTGATGAGAAAATAATGTAGCTCCCACGTGTGTCGTATGACATCCTTCCAATGTAACTTACGACTCCATACCACTTCCACTTATATGTTATTTCTTATAAGTGGACAAGCCATCGCGTGAATTAAGGCATTGAGTCGTGGTCAAAGAAGGCAAGGAACTATGGTTTAACATGGTGGCTCCTTAGCGTATGTCACCCCCATCCATGGCTCATGGCTTCAATACTTCATCGTATGGCACCAACCAAATGTGAATAGCATCCATAAAGTTGCACGAAGACACGATCCATAAGGGACAGCCCTGTCCTATAACTTAGTCGAAGCCAACTCCATCAATAGAAAAACAGCTCAACATAAAACCATAACTATTCCATTGAAATTTCGGCAGTAAGGTGACTCCATGTGGTAGATGGCTTCATGAACCATGTAATTAGCTAGGACCCACGGCTCAATGTAATTAATGTGCACATCCCATGTTATAACTCATGGGCCTGAAGCTATGCATGGCTAACTTGTGGACTGAAATGTGGAAGTGGCCCCATCAAACCAATATGGTTGGAGGATAAGAAGTGATAGGTTTTCTGACAGTTTTATAATGCAGTTCAAGTTTTTCAAAATGACTATATGTAAAAGTTTATGCCAATCCATAGATTAGTAATTTTAATTTAGGTCAGGTTTCTGACAGTTTTATAATGCAGCTCAAGTTTTTTTTATTTGGCATTGGCCAAGTTTTTCAAAATGACTATATGTAAAAGTGTCTGCCAATCCACAGATTAGTAATTTTAATTTAGGTTTGTGGTCGTGGACTTTGTTATGTGATCTAATATTTGTCCCCTAGTGGCAGACCTGCCAATCTTGTCATTGTTGGATATCAATGTGGGTTTGTGCCAATTGATTTAGCTATGAGGTATGGGGTTTGTTTACCTGTAGGATTTGTCCATCGTAAGCCAACATCATAATAAAAGGAGACCATGAGATGTATGAGTGTTAGGATAGGCCAACCATGAATAATGTAATCATCCACCAACGATATACCATAGCACCAAAGAGCATCTCACAACCATCAATCCAAAGCATCAAGACCATAAACTCCAAAGCTCCATCAACCAAAGATATGCAACCATGAAGAGGGAACCAAGCAAAATCACCATCCAACTAAGGAGAAGTGAGACTCTCCCATCCAAAGATATCCATCAAATGATATAATTCTATGAAGAGAAGGGGCTTCATGAAGATATATCCCCCCAAGTTGGTCCAAGATTTCCAAGGGATAAGAAGCAAATCTCCATCAATGTGATGAGAATCACAAGATGGAACCTTATACAATATGAGTTGTAACAGGGGCTTTAAGCTATCAATTGAAGGTTCCAATTCAACCGAAACATAATCTGATAAAGCTCAAACAATTGATAAGCATATGTCTAAGTTGATCTTTGAATTATCTTTGCATCTATCTAATTCTACTTTTGTACTGTAATTGATCTATAATATCTAAAATTTCAATTCTTTCATAATGTCTTGCAGGAATGTATGTGGCAAATCGAGCTTCGGATAAGATTACTCAACTCACTGATAATGTTTATCTCTGTCGCTCAGGATCCATAAGTTCCTTCTTGTGTATTGCAATCAAGATCTATGGAATGATCTTATGTGTTTGTAGATATAGTTGATAGTTAATTAGATTCATAGGGGCTTACTAGTACTCATGAAGTATCATTGAAATATCTTATTGCTATATAGATGTTGGGCATGGAAATGTGTCTAGACAATATGTTTAGAGGATAAGGAGAAGTGACAGGTTTACTGACAATTTTATAATGCAGTTCAGGTTTTTTCTATTTGGCATTGGCCCAAGTTTTTCAAAATGACTATATGTAAAAGTGTCTACCAATCCACAGATTAGTAATTTTAATTTAGGTAAGGTTTTCTAACAATTTTATAAGCAATTCAGTTTTTTTCTATTTGGCATTTGTTAGAAATTAAGGGCTAAACAATAGGCTAGCTTAGAAATAAAATTATATTCTTTTCAAAATTTTATCTATAAGAAATTCATGACCAACAAAGAATAATTAAGCATGCATAACCCAACAATAATAAATGAACCAGATAGCCAACAAATTTAACACAAAACCAACAGTGTATAAATAACATACATAACCCAGATCTAATTGAAATATAAAAAGATTGTAGAAGCAAAACCAAACTGCAAAAGGCTAAAACAAGAACAATAGTACCAGATTTGTTGACGTTTTCTTCCTCCGGTGTATGCTCAGAAATGCACTCCTAATTCATTGATCAAATCCTCAGGGCAGATCTCTTTATGGGACTGTGATCATGCCAAATAGGACTGCATGGATGACTGGAAAAACATTGTAGGAAAAGGACAACTACATCAAGCTCAAGAACTAATCAAAACATCAACAAACCCTCTTAATATGCCCAACATCCCCAGGGTTTATGCCTTAGAATAAGATTCCAGTTTCTTAGCCAAAAGACCCAGCTGAAATGCCCAGAAATCGAACTCAGAAAAGCAGGATGAAAACCTCAGACAACAGGCTGAAAAATCTAAGGCCAAAAACATCAGACAGCAGGCTGAAAAACCTCAAGCCAAAAACCTCAGACAACCGGATGAAATTTTTAGACAAAGCAGGTCAAAAACCTGAGACAACAGGCTGAAAAACCTCAGGATGAAACCCTTAGACAACAGGCTGAAAATCTCAGACAGTAGGGTGAAAAACTCAGAGCAACAAGTGTGTCCAAATGAGGCGCTATCCCCTCATATATATACTAAATGTGACCTCAAAACCACTAGGGTTGACCTGACTTCTTTTGTTTGGGACGACTTTACATATAACAATAAAATAACATATATAAAGTATAAATATAATGAGACGACATGACATATAAAGGAAGGCCGATTTTACACATAAAAGGAGGGCCAAATTAACATATAAAGGAGGGTTGACTTAACACATAAAAGGAGCAATACAACATTACATCCAAGGTAACCACCAACGTCCACTTAAGGGCTATAGACCACATATGTCTGATAAAACATAGTAGGAGCTTTTCATCATCACTGCATACATGGAAGGCTTATTATGTGATCATGTCTTTGCTCTTAACTCCTCCTAGGTCACATAGACCATCCCGAGAGAGAAGAAGGTCACACATCATATCAGCTTAGTACTGGACCAAGAATTTTCCTGGTCCTAGACCAAGATACCCCAGAACACATTTGGGGGCCCTAGAACACATCTAGGGGCTTATGTCATCAAACTACTTGGCCCCCGACCAAGAACCCTAGAAATACACTAGGGTCCCAACTAGGGTCTTTTTCCATGGCTCTAACTGCTTGGTCCCATACTAAGAACCCCAGGAGTGCACTAGGGGCCCTAGATCACAACTAGGGTCTTTTCCATCCTCCTGGAAAATGGCTCTCACGATTGCATTAATTTTAACACTCCCTCTCAGCAAGAGAGGCATTCTCAACAACACCAAGCTTGTCTCAAAAGTACACAAACTTTGTCAATGACATGGGCTTGGTCAATATATATGCAGTTTGTTCCACAGTCAGAACATACTGAATACTGAGAATGTTATTTTGCACCATGTCCCAAACATAGTGATATCTTATCCCAATGTGTTTTGATCTGTCATGGAACACATGATTCTCATATAGCTTTATACAACTCTGGTTATCACAGTGAATTATTGTGGGTTCCAACTTAGCACTGAACAAATATGAGAGTAGCTTTCTGAGCAACACTACTTCTCTACTAGAAACACTTGCAACAATGTATTCTGCCAATGCAGTGCTTTGGGCTATGGATCCCTACTTCCTACTGGACCAGGAGATCATAGTTGAACCCAAACTAAAAAAATATTTGGAAGCTCCCTTTCAGTCCACTGTACTTCCCATCCAATCTAAATCTAAATAGCCATGAAGCATTACACCTCCACTAGAAGTGTATTTGAGCCCATAGGCTATAGTCCTCTGGACATATATGAGAATATGCTTAGCAACAACCATATCAATGTGTTTTGGCTCACACATAAACTGAATGAGAGCATTCACTACATAACAAATGTTTGGCCTGGTGCATACTAGATACATAAAGGACCCATTAATATGACGATATACTCTAGGGTATTCAAGATCTAAACATGTAGCTTGATCATGTAACTTCTTCGGGTTAGAAATAATAGGTCTGGTCATGGACTTACAGTCCAGCATCCCAAATTTTTGAAGCACATCAACTGCATACTTACCTTGTGAGAGAAAGATCTCACCAGGTCTCTACCACACCTCTAAACCAAGAAGATAGCGCATAAGACCCAAGTCCTTCATTTCAAACTCTGTTGACATCTCCCTGTTATTCTAAGCTATCAAATGTTCCTCACCAATAAGGAACAAATCATCCACATATAAAACCAATATCATTGGATGATTCTTCACAACCATTATGTAAAGGTTGGGATCTGTTATACTCTTGGACAAACCAAGCTTCTGAAGAAAATTGTCAATTATTCCATACCAAGCTCTTGGATCCTGTTTCAATCCATACAAGGCTTTCTTGAGTTTGCAGACATAGGATTCCTTCCCATGGATCACAAAACCCTTTGGTTGTTCTATATAAACCTCTTTCTTGACTTTGCCATTAAGAAAATCAATCTTAACATCCATTTGGTGAAGTTTCCAACCAAAAACTGAAGCAAGTGAAATAATAACTCTGATAGAGGTATACCTGGCAACGAGAGCAAAGATCTCATCAAAATATATTCCCTCTTTCTGAGAGAAACCACGAGCCACAAATCTATCCTTTTATTTTTCAACACTGTCATTCGTTGCATGCTTTATTTTGTAAATCCATTTAGAAGTCACAATTGATTTTCCTTGTGGTCTTGGGACCACTTCCCATACATCATTATTTAATATTGACTCATACTCTTCTACCATGGCATCCTTCCATACTGTGTTTGGCAGCCTCATCAAAGGTGGAAGGTTATGAGTTAATCACATGATTCAACCGAGCAATCAAACCTCAGTACTTATTTGGCTTCTTACTTTCTCTAAAAGTACCCTTTGGTGTTGCATGCTTCTTCGCTTCCTTCAAAAAATTTCGACACCAAGCTGGCCTCCTTTTGGAAGGAGGTGCCTCTAGGGGTATCTCAATGGAATATCTTATGGGATCCACTGGAGGCTCTCTAGCCTCCTCCCTCTGCTTGTCTGAATGTTTACAAACTGAGTGTTCTGAAGATGGAGCTTCTTGCTCCTCTGCATCACTAGGAAACTCTCTAGAGCGTCGAAATGTTGCTTCCTCATGAAAGGTCACATCTTTGTTGACCTCAATATATTTCTGACCTGGAATATAAATCCGGTATGCTTTTGAGCTTTCAATGTACCCCAAAAATGTGCCTTTCTTTCCAGAGGGATCTAACTTAGTCCTCTTTTMTTTTGGTACATAAATGTAGATAGGAYTACCAAAAATTCTCAAGTGATCAACTAAAGGCTTCTTACCTCTGAAGACTTCTTTTGGAGTTTTTTCTTCCAAGGCTTTGTTATGACACATGTTCTGTAAACATAATGCAGTACTAACAGCCTCGACCCAAAGGGACAATGAAAGATCATGATCATACATCATAGCTCTGTCTGCCTCACAAATAGTCATGTTCTTTCTTTCTGCAACCCCATTCTATTGGGGATTGTAAGGCATTGTTAGCTCCCTCTTAATCTGAGAAGCTCGACAGAGATCATCATACTTATGGGAGCCAAATTATTTTCCATTATTTTTTCTGAAAACACGTATATGTCTGTCTGTCTGATTCTCAAAAAGATTCTTAAATTCCCGAAATTTACTGAAAGACTCATCTTTAGTTTTCAGAAAATAAATCCATGTTTTACGGGAGAAATCATCAATAAAAA
>JASDQU010503056.1:50284-60422 GCA_032191745.1 Picea mariana
TTGCTCTTGGCCCAAGTTTTTAATTCAATTTTGAGACGTTTTAGCTTTTCTTCCCAAACATGAAAGGCAGATCCCTTAATTTTTGTGGTCCATACTTTGACTACTATGCTTCGGAAGTCTTTGTCTTGAAGCCAAGTAGGATTGAAGCGGAAGGGGATGGGCCCTTGGTTTAGTTATTTATTTATCTCCAGCGTGATTGGTTTATGATCAGAGGTGCTATTAGGTAGGATTTCTGAAGAGGTTGAGAGGCCAAGAGTCAGAAAAGAACTCTGCACTAAGAATCTGTCAAGACGGGCTGCTATGTGTCCTGGACCTACTCTTTTGTTGGTCCAAGTGTAGCGCCCTCTTGTGGGTTTTATGTCCATTAGATCCCAAGCGGAGACCAAATACTCCACCCATTCGCGGGCAGGGTCCCTTACAATAGACCCGCCTCTTTTTTCCTCAGCTGAGAGGGTTACATTTAAGTCACCTCCTAAGATAACATTTTCTAGATCCTGCTCAGATAAGAAATCTTGGAGAGAATGCCAGCAGAGTCTCTTTTCATCAATGTGTTGAGGTACATAAATGTTAAAAAGACTTACCGTTTGCCCGGATTCTTTGTGGAGTAGTTGGGTGCATGTCCAGTGCATGCGAAGCTCGGAAAGAAGCAGGTCGAATTTGGTGCTGTTCCACATGGTGCAAAGCCCTCCTGAGGCGCCCCTGGCATTGTCAGCTACACCTTGGCTGTTTTTCCAAGTATTTTTAAGGATTTTTACTGAGTCTTGTTGACTCATTTTTGTTTCCTGGATGAGTAGGACGTCTGTTCTTGTGGATTTGATTAGATCTTTGATAGCTTCTTCTTTTATCTTACTGCCAAGACCCCTACAGTTCCAGGATGTAAATTTCATTGAGTACTTTTAGGTGGGGGGCGGCCTCCATGGGAGACCTTTGCCTGTTTCCTTGTTAGCCGCCCATCGAAAACCTGCTCGAGGGTTGGTTGGGCACCTTTGAGGATATTTTTGTATGCTTCATTTTCTCTTTCCGCCTTTTTGGATTTCCTCCCTCTGCTAGGTCGCTGTGGGGAGTCCCAGGCTTCACTTGTCCCTTCTGTTTCGTTTCCTGAAGAGAGCTCGCCTTCTTCATTACCTTGGTCCGCTTCATTCATTTGTGGTGGGTTTTCTTTGTCCACCGTGCCTTGAGTCCCCCCAAAGTCCTCGCCTCCAACTGCATGCGATGTTCCCTCGATTTCAGTATTCTCTTTGTTTCTGCCTTCTGCGCCTTGGTCGCTGCTGTTTGTGGGCGGTGTTTCCCCTTCGTTTTCCAAATCTTTGAAGCTGTTAGTGTTGCCCTGGGATCCTGGATTGCTTTGGATCGGGGTTGGGTTAATTGTTCGAGGGCCTCTAGATTTTGCTTGTCCTTTCCGGGGCTGTTGCCATCCCTCCTCCTTTTCTTTTTCCTGCGCGACCTTGGGACAGTTCCTCTGGAAGTGGTCGTAGGCATGACATTTTCTGCATTTAAATGGCAGCTGTTCGTAATCTAGTTTTTGCAGGTGTTGCCAGTCGCCCACCTTCAGTTTTACTGCTTCCGGCAGTCCTACTTCTAGATCAACTTCAACACAGATTCTGGCACAAGAATACTGATCTTTTGGATCTGCTTTGTCGATATAGTGGCCGAGACCGTTCCCTATTGCTTGCAGCGATGCAGAGTTCCAGCAGTGGATGGGGAGGTTTGGGAGTCTGGCCCAAACCGGGACGTCCTTTGGGATCTCCAGGGCTGGATCGAAATTTGGAGTCCAGCGATTCAAGTAAAGCCCTTGTGCGCCCATGAAGTAAGGGCCGTTTCTGAAGATTAGGTCCCGGTCCTCCTGGGAAATGAACTCGAAGATGTAGAAGCCTTTGCCGACGGAGTAGCAGGTCACACTGTTCTTTGTTAACGGTCTCCAGTTCCTCTGAATCCAGTTGTCGGTTGTTCTTGTGGAAGGCCAAAGCCCCATGAACTGGCCGACTAAACCTCGTTCTGAGAGAGAGATTGCTACTTTCATTGGTTGTTCTGGAGGCAGGCAGATTTCGAGTATGGCCTCCAAACGCTTTACAAAGCTCGAAGATTCTCCTTGGGTTGCCTTCTTCGAACATGATGTGATCAGTTTGTTGAATGTCGAAGAGGGGGAGGGAGGGGGCGGCGGCTCCCCTCCGTCCTGACTTGCCATGGCGGCCGATCCACTCAAAGCACGTCAAACCCTAATCGATTCAGCGCTACAACAATTTCACGTATATCTTCCTTTTGAGCATTGTTGATAATGGATTTCTTCGTATTTTTACCTAGAGCACAACCTCTACAAATATTATCATGCTCAAAAGAAAAAAACTGGTATACCTGTTACCATCTTTTGCAAACCTAGAAGAGCATTATACTTGAGATGTCCAAACCTTTTGTGCCATAGTTCGCAAGGGTTGTTAAACTCATGAGCTAATGCTTGAATAAATTGACCAATAACTTTGTAAAGTCCACCTTCTTGAGCTTTGATTGTCATGGATGAGCTCATACTTCATTTGAGGGCCACATAAGAGCCTTTCCTTTGGAGAAGGCTACTGTGTACCCTTTACTTTCTAGAACTACAATTGATATAAGATTTTTCTTTAATCCAGGAACATAAAGAATTTATTCAATATGAAATACATTACCTGACTGAAGCTGAAAATATGTTGATCCAATTCCTTTGATGACATAAGTGTCATCATCACCCAATTCTACCTTCACAATGAAATTCTCATCTCGATAGTTCACAAGGTTTTGTTTGAAGCTCGTCATGTGCTTGGAGGCCCTGCTCTCTACTAACCAGATTTCTTCTGATTTGGTGACAACACCAGAGAGAGCTGAAACAAGATAACTTTCTTTGCATTGTTCTTGTTCTTTAGTAACAGCTCCGGTTCTCTTTATTTGAGGCTCTTATTCCTCAGTTGTCACTGAAGCATGAAACCTGTCTTTTCGTGTTTGCTGTGAAGGAGGGTTCTTGCAGTGTTTTGCATAATGACCTAGCTTGTTACAGTTAAAGCATCTTACTTTAGATAAATGAGAGTGAAAATGAGAGTGTTTACCATGAGGTTTCTTACCTTTGCCTTTGTGTTGAGGAAACCTCTTCCATTTTTTGGCTTTGGCTGAAAGAGCATGGTCTTTCACCGTTGAGGGTTCATTTCTACTTTTAAGTCTGCCCTCTTCTTCCAAGCAATCATGCCATAATTTCTCGAAGTTGGGTTGAACTTCTCTTCCATTGATTGATGAGAGAAATGTTTCCCATGATTCAAGAAGACCATCTACTGTTGTTTGTACAAGCTCATCATCATCTACTGCAACTCCAATTGTTGCAAGCTGATCTCTTATTTGAAATTTTTTGGAAAAGAAGGCAGAGATGGTTTCATCCTTTCCCATATTTAATGTATATAGTTGTTTCTTCAAAGTCATTTTCTAAGTTGAGGCCTTCTTTTCATATAGATTTTTTAGGGAATCAAAGCATTCCTTAGATGTCCTTAGATGAGCAATAGGAGGCATCATGTTGTCTTTAACTGAGTAAAAAATGACCCTCTTGGCTTTGGTTTGCCTCTTCTTATATGTTGCTCTTCTTGCATCTGAAGTAGGTTCTTCCATCACCCTGCTAACCAGCTCATTCAAGTCACCTTCTTCTAGGATATTAAAGACCCTAACCTTCCAGGCATTGAAGTTTGAAGCCCCTTCAAGTCTATCTTCTGCTTTGACTGAAGATGATGCCATACTAAAAAAATAGATTTGATATAAAACAAACTTACTGTTGATCTACAAAACAAACCATTAATAGTGGATCTATGCAGGCTCAAAAGTCTTCCACAAATGAGCTCTCTTCATGCCCTAAGCTCTGATACCATGTTAGAATTTAAGGGAAAAAGTATAGTTAGCTAAAACATAAATATTTATTTTAATTTCTAAACATTAGCTACTTGTATGTTACAATCATCAAGACATTAAAATTTCTGATCCTTAATCTGGTAGTATAAAAACAATAACTGACAGAACATTTACTTGGCTGAAACAAGAAACAATATTATCTGATATGTTTTTGTTATCCTCTTAGATGTATGCTCAGAAAAATATTTAAGGGATCATTGATCAAACCCTTAGAGCAAATCTCATCATAACCCTTAAAACAAATTTCCAAGAAGAACTTTTAGGGTAAAATATCAAAAGACTAATCAACATGCCAATCATCATGTAAAAGAGGTGAAACATGACACCACTATCTAATCTAGTGGCTGAGAGAGAGGCACTAACACCCTTAATAAATTCTATCCAGAAAATATAGAACTGCTACAACAATAGACATAAGTATTAATAGTTATAGGGTTGCTCTATCAAACCTTGTTCAGGGTACTAAGAGATGCAAGGTAAGGTAACCTACACAGGTGGCACCGACAATAGAAGAGGACAATGACAACATAGACAGGGTGGCATCAACAAGGAGATGAGGAGGGCGGCACCAGCAAGGAGAAGTGGAGGACGACACCACCAAGGAGAACTAGAAACCCCAAACAACAACCAAGAAGAGACCTGAGACATGCTGGAAAAGACCCTTAGGGGTTAGTGGTAGCAAGAGGTTGGAGAGGTAAACCTACAATGGCTTAATACACGAAGAAGACCTATCCTAGAGGGGCCATAACCACTCAACAATCTGAACAAGAAGGAGCCACATAAAACCTCAGATCAGAACTCGACTTAGAAGAGAGTGTGTGTGTGTAAAGAGTGAGGATAGGTCTCTTTTATAGTTTTGGTAAGTAGGTTAGGTTTAAACCCTAATAATTAAATAATTTAAACAAATAATATTTTATAACATAAAATATTATTTGTTAAAACATAAACGTCAACAAGAAAAAACAAGAGGGGATTCAAAGTCAAGGCGACTAGCTTTCTTTAGGAAGAAGCAAAGAACCAAACCAAAAACCCAAACAAAAATTAAGGGGGAACTAACTCAAGCAATGGGGGGTTTCAAGACAAAGTCAACAAGGTAAGTTCTTCTTTAATGACATAATTTCCACATGAGTCTCGTGATATAACTTATAAGTTTTTATCATCCCAGCATACGTGGAAGATCAATTATGTGATCATGCCCTTCTGCTTAATTGTTCTTAGGTCTCATGGACCATCTCGAGAGAGAAGAGGGTCACACATTATCTCGGCTTGGTACTTAACCAAGAAACTGACTAGTCCCAGACCAGGATACCCAAAAATACATCTAGGGTCCCTAGATCACAACTAGGGTCTTATCCACCAAGGTACACAACCAAGGATCAATCCAAGCACGAGCAAGGATTCCCTGGAACATATCCAGAGGCCCTAGAACAAATCTGGGGACTTATACCATCAAAATGCTTGGTCCTTGACCAAGAACCCCAACAATACACTGGGGACCCTCACTAAAGTATTTTTCCACGGCTCTAATTGCTTGGTCCCAAAGAAAGAACCCCAAGAGTGTACTGGGGACCCTAAATCTCAACTAGGGTCTTTGCCATCCTCCCGGAAAATGACTCCTGCAACTACATTAATTTTAACAATTTGACTTGGAAAATTGTAATGCAATGAGAAAATTAAGAGAAAATGGCCATGTGTTGACTTGATTCAGAAGGAGCAACCTAGTGAAAAAAGTGGAGGAAAATCTTCCAAAACTTAATTGGAATTTTGTGACATTCATATGAATTCAATTCTAAACACTCGGTAAACACAAAACGGAGAGAGAAATGGGCCTCTTGAATTGACTTGGGAAATGAAAAAGTGTTAACCTTAAAATCATTCGAACTTCGTTGAAATTTTGTTAGCTACATACCTGGAAAAAAAAAAAGAAAAAAAAAAAAAATGGGTCTATTCATTTTGACTTGGGAAAAAGAGAAAGTGGAGACCGAAAAATCTTCTGGATATTAATTGAAGTTTAATCCTGCAGACCGGGAAAAGAGACACAGAGAAAAATGGATATATTGATTTATTTGGGAAAAGAGAAAAGGGAGAAAGATGGGCCATTTGAATTTGGAAAAAAATTCGAGATTAATGGAAATTTTGTTCAGTTCATAGAAATTTTGTTCAGTTCATTTTGTTTTGTTAAGTGCATTTTTCTTTCTTTGTTCATAGAAATTTAATAATGCAGATATTTAAAAAACAAAGAAAGATAAATGCACTTATTGACCGGGGAAAAGCCAAAGTGGAGAAACGGGAAATATAGAAATTCAATCCTTTATATATGTGAAAAACAAAATAGAGAAAGAGAAATGAGCCCGGGAAAGAGAGACTGGAGACAGCAGTTGTGTGAGAAGAAAAATGAAAGATATAAAATTATTTGAGGTTGAAAATTGTAATGCAATAAGAAAATTCAGAGAAAGGAAAAATGGCCATGTATTGACTTGATTCAGTGGGGCAACTGGGTGAATAAAGTGGCGGAAAATATTTACAAAACTTAATTGGAATTTCGTGCTAATCATATAACTTCAACTCTAAAGACTCAGAAAAAACAAAACGAAAAATTGGCCTTGACTTGACTTGGGAAAAGAGTTATGGTTGAACCGGAAAATCTTTCGAAACTTCACTGAAATTTTATTAGATTAATGGAAAATCAGTCCTTCAAATACGGAAGAAAATCAAAACGGAGGAAGCCCGACGAAAAGAGAGCGTGGAGACCGGAAAATCCGGAAATCAATTGAAATCTTGTTCAATCGATAGAAATTCAATCCTGCAGACCTGGAAAAAAACAAAACAGGGAAAGAGAAATATGCCTAAAGAATTGCCCTAGGGAAGAGAGTGGGGAATGGAAAAAACTTGGAAAAGTTGTTGAAATTGGTATAAATCCAATCCTACAATACAAACCAAGAAAATAAAAAACAAAGACTGTGAAAGGAAATGGGCTTATTCACTTGATTTGGATAAAGAGAAAGTGGAAAACTTCAGTATAAACGTTTTATGTTTTATGCAATCATTTTTTTTTGGCATTTCGGTGTTGAGATATTTTTCAAAATTAGAAAAAAAATTGTTAAATTTGCAGATTTGAGTGATTATTTTTGTATAATTCTACTGCTCCACAGATTTTTCAACATGCTGAATCCATTTCTACTTTCAGAAATAAATTTTAAACAACAAAAAATAGTGATTTCGTACAGATTTATGTTGAGACTCCTACTAAAAAACAATTTCACAAAACCCTTAGACAAGAACAAGCTGTGGAAAAATCCTCAACAACTTATGGAAATATGAACAAATCTGATAACGGCATAGCACAAATCTATCATTCTAAATTTCGCATTTGGCCTATTTTATTTATAAGATATTACAAATTTAAATATTATCAAATTTTAAATATATAACTAATATTTACTTGAGTATGTAATTAATAACTTTTTAAATATGTAATTAATATTTTTTTAAATTTGATTTACAAATTTTATATAATTTAAAAAAATTTAAATATATAAGTAATATTACATTTGTTATAAATATGTAATTAATAATTTTATAAATTTGATTTACAAATTTTATATAAATTTACAAAATTTAAATATATAAGTAATATTACATTTGTTATATGAAACTTTAAAAACTCAAAATTCAATATCTTTACGTATTATGGAAAGGTTAACCATTATAGAGGCACGGGAATAAATAGGAGGAAGAAGAGTATATTGTATCCTATGAAAGAACTATGTATGTTGTATTCGATGAAAGGACTATTGGAGACATCCATGGGAGGTTCCTCGAGGTTAAATGGGAAGAATCCAATAGCCAAAAGGTGTATCCTTTATACTCTATCACTCAATTTTATTAAAGATTTTAATTAAAAGAGAAGGAAAGAACCTTGTTCGTTAAAGTGACATGATTCATCATAGTATTGTGAAATTAGAAAGGCACCTTTAACCTAATCAAACATACATGAAGAGCATAGTATTTAACCTAATCAAACATACATGAAGAGCAATAGTATTATGAAATTAGAAAAGAATTTTTATCCTAATCAAATAGATATGAAGAGCAATCAAACATACATGAAGAAGAGCAATTTGTAGGGAAGTTTCCCAAATTGGTTCGAAAAAGCTTTGTCTTTAAAACTGATCACCAAAGCCACCAAAGTTTGAAGTATCTCTTCATGCAGAGATATCTAAATGATAAAGAGAGGTAATGGAGCGAATTTATGAATGCGTATAATTTTGGGATTTTGTACAATAAAGGAATAGTGGTTGATGCCTTGAGTAGAGAGCTAAGAATCTTCTCCTTAATGCCCTTAAAGGTTGATTTGAGGGAGCAAGTGTTATCACATCTTCTTGGAGATAGTTGGTATTTAAAGGTTGGATAAAAACTTCAAAAAATGGGAACTAGCTAGAGCCTAAGTGAAAAGAGTATGTCCTTGAGGTGGAAGGATTGTTGCAATTCCAAAGGAGGAAATACATCCCGAAGGAGGAGATATTTGAAGCACTATCCTTAAGGAATCCCATAACCATAGAGTACTTTACTATGTGCACCTTAGTGTGAAGAAGTTGTATGTAGACATGAGGAAGCTCTTCTTCTAGGTAGGTATGAAGCATGGTGTATTCCTATCCATTGTTGAATGCCTTGAATTCCAACAAATAAAATCCAATCACCACCACCCGACATGGCTCTTACAATTGCATGACATTACTAAGTCTAAATGGGAAGTCATTTGCATGGATTTCATTATGAGGTTGCCTCTCACATCACAAAAGTATAATTCCATTTTGGTCGTAGTTGATAAACCAACCAAAAGCACTCATTCCCATTAAAAAAACTTATGATTTCATCGATTTGGCATGAGCATTTATAAGTGAGATTATTCATCTTTCATGGGTTTCCCAACAAAATCATTTCGGATAGAGACTCTCGCTTTATGTCCAAGTTTTGGACAAGCTTGTAATCAACATTGGGGCTCAGTTAACTTAAGCATCACTTGTCATCCTAAAATGGATTGGAAAACAGAGAGAGTTAATTCGATGATGGAAGACCTGCTTAGGATGTATGTTGTGGATCGACAAATCCATTGGGAGAAGTATTTATCTTTGGTGGAATTTGTTTGGAATAACAATGACCGTAACTCTATTGATGCATCCTTGTGAAGTGTTCTATGGAAGGCCATGTAGGGGACACCATTGATTTAGGATAAGTTGGATGACCCAGAGTGATAATAGGGCCAAATTTGACTCTAGAGATGGAAGAAAAAGTGATTCAAATTAGGCAGTGGTTAAAGGAAGCACAAGATACACAAAAGAACTATGTCGAGTACCACTTGATTGGGAAGGGGTCAAATTAATTGCCTCAATTTACTGGGTCATTTAAAATTATGAAAATAATTGGACGAATTACCTATCATCTTGCACTACCATCTCACTTGCACAAAACTCTTGATGTTTTTCATGTATGAGTCTTACAACATTATGTGGTCGATAAATATCATAAAATTTAGTGGAAGGAATTGCATGTTTAGCATGAAGGAACCTTCATAGTCGAACCATCATGTATATTGGACCATAGGGTTCAACATCTCAAGCGCCATCTAGTCGACCAAGTTAAGGTCCAATGGGACCCAAGATCTACTACCAAGGAGGACACAGAGACCATGCATCCCGATTACCCTGCACTTTTCTTACTTTAAATTTAAGAAAAAGTTTCCCAAAGGGTGGGTGTATGTAGCACCACGCATTTTGGCTCTCAACAACTAAACTACATTATGACTCATCTTGTAATTTCTTTGCTTAGTATTCATTGCACTCAACTAGACCAATAAAATGATTATTATGAGGACACGTGGACCTACTTATGTGCAAATAATGTATGATTTTTACTATTTTAAATTATTGATGATGACATTGATGTGATTTCCTTTAATCATGCAAATTTAAAAGTGAAGTTTTGGTACATGGATACTAGTTCAATATATATTCTGAATGGATAATTGGTGCGATGCGCATGGTAAATAAAAATACATTTTCTTACATTAAATGCCAATAAGTAACATTGTTAATAGTATGAAAATTGTTGTATGGTTATGCATGATGATGTGTTTTGGTAAGTTAACCTACAAGTTAATGGACTAGGCAATATCCAAATAATTGTAGCACTAACGTAACAATGGTGTCATGGGCATTGCAAA
>JASDQU010503056.1:99723-121296 GCA_032191745.1 Picea mariana
TTTTGAAAGTTTGAAGGGATTTTTGGCTCTTCTTTTTAAGAAAAAAAAGTATTTTTGTTTTTAAAATTATTATTTTTCGGGGAAATTTTAAATTTTTTTCATTTCTTTCTAGTTTTTCTTTGTTTTTCACAATTTTGTTAGCTCATAAAATTTCTTAGCTCATATGTTTTGACTATGGTCAATATAACAATTCTTTTAAGAAATTATTTATGTTTCATTCAATGTAACTTGTATTTACTGCTTTATTATTAAAAGTAAAAAATTATTTAAAAGTGACCTTGAATTTTTAAACTATATTGTGATATTTCCATGGCATTATGAATTACCTTGTGCTTTGAGTGATAATAATATTTAAAAAATAAACATTTAAGGGTTTATTTTATGATTTTGTTTACATTAATGATTTTTTATTTTACCACATTATAAAAATGTGTCATTTTCATACTCCAATTTTAGATTGGGTGCTACTACTTTTCAATTTGATGGTTGATTTTGAGGTTTTGGTTTTAATGCTACCAAGTGATAAAAATACGATTTCAAATGATCTCAAAATTTAACGTTTTTAAAAGAAAAAAAAAATCAAAAACATTTTATTTGTTTTTAGGTGTTGATTTTAAGGATTTTCTGAGCTATTGTCTAAGTTTTGAAGCCCACGTTTGAAAAATGTTGTAATTTTGACCCTGTTTTAAAAAATGGTGCTACCAGTAGCACCACTTTTTGATTTTGGGGTTGATTTTGATGTTTTTTATGCAAAAATATGAGTTTTTTGGGCCAGAATTCTCGTTTTGAGGTCACAGTTCTCATTAAGTTGGTAACTATGTTTGGTGCAAACATCACCTCAACTAGAGATTGTGTGTTAAAGTTATTCCTCCCATAAGTTGATCTACCTTGTTGACCACCATGGTACCAAGTGGATGCCACATTATCCCCCATTAATTAGTTGTTGGGAAAACCATGCGTGGAATTTTAAGAAGAATATATAAGGTCCAAAATCCTAACACTAATTAAGTTTTGAGGCATGCAAAAACCCTAACCCTAGACAATTACCAGACTATGTTAAATATTGGGCCACTAGGAGGAGAGGGAGTTCCATTATTTTAGCATTGTACTTGTTTCATAGTTGAGAAGAGAATCTAGGTGTGGGATTTGAGAGCATAACAAAGGAAGAAGAATATTTTGTAGCAGTCATTCAAGCCACAATATCATAGGAAACTCCATATTGACTGCTCCTTTATTTGTAATTGTCTTTTTCATAATGGAAGAAAAGAGAGTAGAGCATAGGCCTCACCTGACGGGTTTTCTATAGTATCGGGTTTCCTAGGATACATATTATGTTCATTTATGTGGATGGTGTGTTCATTTGCTTTTTGTTTCATTTTCATATTTCATATTTCATTTTTTCACAAATTTAATAAATCTAAGATCTAAGGAAATAAACATGCATAGTAAAATATTTCAACATAATACAAGATCTATTGTGAAGAATTGTTCGAGTGGAATATCCATGAAAATTTACAAATCATATTGGTGTGAGAGCAATTTTCATTATGTATATTGTGGGAAGTTGCAGGATACAAAATTGGTTTAAGGAAGTTATGGAACCCTAGCCACGGTGAATGAGTCCATTCATAACAACCCTAAGGATGCAACAAAAGAGAGATTTGTGAGGATGGAAGAGAAGTTCCTTAGTATTGATTGGTCAAGGATGGGAAATATTACATCATCAACAAACAAAAAGGAAAGTCAAATATTTCTCTGTTAAGTGCCAACCAAGCCAAAAAGTTGATCAATTCTAGCAAAAAGTATGCATTTCTTTTCTTAAGAGAGAATTAATTGGGTGATGAATCAATAAGTGTAAAGGCATCCCTAGAGGGATGTACTAAAGAGAAGAAACAATAGTTGGAGGATTTGTTGTAGGCCTACATTGGAGCATTCCAAGATACCAAAGGGTTCCAACTAAGAGGGAAGTGGAGCACGATATAAAGTGGTTTCCTAACTCCCCATTACCAAACATTGTGCTATATAGACAATTTGTTATGGAAATAGATAAAATGAAGAAACAATTGAAGAAAATATTGGGGTAGGGAGTAATTTAACCAATAAACTAACTTTGTGGGTCATCTATCATCATAGTACCCAAGAAGGATGGTCTTGGTAAATGTGTATTGACTACAAGGATTTGAACAAGATCACACTAAAAAATTGTACCCTCTACCCAATATCAATGATTTGTTGGTGTAGCATGACAAGTACTTCACCAAGTTGGATCTCAAATTGGGATACCACTAGGTACGTGTTAAAGAATAAGACACATGAAAGACCACCTTCAAGACAAGGCAATATCTATATGAATGGATGATCATGCCTTTCGATTTATGTAATGCATCAACTACATTTATGCGATTGATGAATGATATAATCCCTATTTAGATTCATTTGTAAGAATGTATTTGGATGATATATTTGTTTATATATTTACCTAAGAAGAGCACATCTCACATCTCATGTAGGTGTTAGACATTGAAAAAAAATCAATTGTTGGCTAACCTTAAGAAATGTGAGTTCGCTCATTAGTCATTGGTGTATTTGGGGTACACGATTGGTGGAAGGGAACTCAAGATAGACCCCACAAATATCTAGGCCATCCTCAAGTGGCCATTTCATATTAATGTCACTAAATTTAGGAGTTTTATTGGGGTAATGCAGTACCTACAAAACTTCATGACATCCTTTTCATTAGTAGTTGTGCTACTCCATGCCATAACAACTAATGATAAGAGTTTCCAATGGGGAAAGAATCAACAAAAAGATTTTGATGAGTTGAAACGAAAGATTAGTCCAACACTAGTCTAACTTGTAGAATCCTTTCTAAGTGGAGACATATGCAAGTGGATATGTTATGGGAGCGGTATTGATCAAAGGAAGTAAACCAACATGTTATCATTTTGAAAATTTTCATGGAGGAGTCATGAACTAACCTACGTATGATAAGGAACTCTATGCCTTTATTCAAGATATTAAGAGCTGGAAGCACTATTTGATGGGCAAGGAAACTATTATCCACATGGATCACTAGCCACTATAGTATTTGTAGGCCCATAACAAGCTTCAACAAACTAGACACTACAAGTGGATGGGGTTTTTGCAGTACTATATTTTAGTCATCAAATATAAGAAGGGTGACACTAATAAGTTGGAAGACATGCTTTCAAGGCCACCCACATCCAATATTACATATATGGGAGCTATTATGATGTTGGCATCCAAATTTTTGGGTAAAGATCATGTGCGCACACAAATGTAGTTGTGCATACTTATTCAGTTTTTGTGTGCACTCAAGCAACTGCGTAGTATGTGACATAAGGTGTACATGCCAGATCAAGTTTTGCTAATGTGTGCCAATTCAAGTTTTGCTAATGCACACCAGTACAAGTTCTGCCAATGCATGTTGGTCCGAGTTTTGTGATGCACACCATAAATTAAGAAGACACTGCATGCACACTAGAATCAAGAAAATAATATTTCATAAATCTTCTTGAATGATTACTTGAGGTAGCATGAAAGATCATGGAGCAGTAAGGAGATGAGATGGAAAGGTTGTTAAGATAACCATGACTCCAAAGAGGCTACGTGGAATGCATGGAGGTGACATAAGCGTGCATGATTGGTAGTCCGATGAACGAGTGGGGTATAACTGAAAGTGACAAAGAACCATAGCCAAGAAGTAGATAAAAGGGAGAAATGACGACATAAAGAGAGTTAGTTATTTTAGCTACTTAGCTAGTTAGCTAGTAATGAGTTTTGTGTTTTCAATTTCCTTAAGCTCACTCTGATCCCATGTCCTGTAATGTATCTAGTTGTGAGTCTGGGTCTATAATTTCTGCAGAGTCTGAGTCTAAAATAAAGTGCATGACACTATGCAATGTAATACCGGGAACATGCATAAGAGCATATGGCTCTGTTGTTGTCAATTGATGAGTTTATTAATGTATGTCGATGAATGTTTGAATAAAGATATTAAAGTTGTAGTGACTCTGGTCTTATGATGTGTTGATCATGTGTTGATTGGATGTATGTGTTGGTGTTACATATTGTTAGTTTTTAAGTAGTTTGCAATGGATTGTATGAATTACAACCTGGATGGATTCCTGTGTTATTAATCCTTCATCACCGACACAAGACCCTATGGTCTCTATGATTCTCATGGGGTCTCAAGTGAGACCTTCTTTAGCCTTTGGCTGAGGATTTATATGTCGATGCCTCGGGGCTTTTGTTGGTTATCTATGGATGAACCATGGGTTTTCAACCCTCCAGTGTTAAGAAGGATACCCACAAGCGTAGAATGACCCAACAAATGGTTTCATTGCCGAGACATGAAGGTTTTGTATTGAATGATGAAGGAAAATAATGAGGTGGTATCCATATCAGGAGGGAATTCAATATTGGTTGTCTGCGAAGGAAGATCAATTTTCTTGATGGGAAACTCAAGGTCTAAATGTCAATATGAAGCAATGGAAGGATAAGAATATCTAAACTGATATGCATGGATTTTTCTTTGTTGAATTTCCCTGTCTATTATATGAATGGTTGAAGAGGTAGACTGCTACTAATACTACTTTAGGGCCACAAGACCCTTTATTCTAGGATCAATTCACGCTTGATAGGATGAATACATTGGATAACAAGTGGACTCGAGCCATTGATTTCTAGTTTGGTCGGGTGAAGGAAGGGTATATAATTTATTTTTTTGTCGAATACACTGATTCTTTCAGTGAGGTTGGAAGAAAGTTCACAAAATATCCTAAGAGAAGGTGGCTAGAAGAAATCCCACTCTGGATAAAGATGTTGTTCATGGAGAAGGGGATGATGTACATGGCGCTTGATAGGATGGATGAGTATACTCCCCTAACACTGGCAGGGGGGGTGAAAATATGGGGGAAATGTGAGAGAGGAGATGGATCCATAATTTATTGAGATGAGGTGAGGAATAGAATGGATCCATAAGAGAAAAGGAGAGAGAGAGAGATGAAAGATATGTAAGAAGATTTGATTAAGGGAGGAGAGAATAACAAATAAGGGGAAGGAAGATAACAAGGGGTGTGTGACGAGGGGTTAGGCCTAGAATAAAGAGGAAGGAGGTCGTACCAGGAGGAAGTGTAGGAGAGTGTGTTGTGTTGGAGAGGAGCAAAGATGAGGATAGGCCGATGAAGAGACACAACATTGAGTGTAGGGTATCTAGTGAAGATACTAGTAGTAGTGGTATTAGGGGCCCAAACTATGAATTCCAAACCCCTTGGTTGTTGCAGAGTGCCACAACTTTAGAGGAAGGTGAGCATAGAATAGAGGTGTAGAGGTAGGAGAGGAAGATAAAGGACCCACAAGAGGAGGGAAAGTGGAGATGGAAATTGTGGATGGTCTTGCATGATTAAAAATAGGAAACTCCCTGAGTTCTCTCACAAGAAATGTTATAAGAATATGGATTTACCCCCCTCCCCTCGCCCCCCTTGAACCACCCCCCTTGCACATTTGTAGCCAAGAAGAGAGAATGCCATACAATGTAGTGATTGGAGTAAAGGCAAGAGTAGGAGAAGAAATAAGAGAAGAGATGAGTGAACAAGAAGACGAAGTCAGTGATACTTCACCAGGAAGAGTATCAATAATAAGATCCCCGACACCCAATAGTTAGTTAGGAGGACATAGTTCAAGATTGAGGATGGTGAATCAGAATAATACCTTGAGATTATCCATGTTCCATGGGATAGGTAGAGATGATGCAGAGCAAAATTGGTTCACATTTGAGGCAATATGGTATGTGAAGAGAATCACAGATGAGGCGTCTAAAATTTGCAATAGGAGACCACATTCAGGGACAAAGCCCTAACATGGTACATGAAGTAAAAGGCCACTGTGTTGGAGGGAAAAGTGAGGTCCCTGGAAGAACTCAAGAGAGATATACTTAAGGAATCCTAGAATCCTAAGTCAGAATCTCAATGCATTACAAAGATTAAAGATATTAAACAGAAACTGAGAAATACCATGTGGGATTATGAACAATGATTCAATATTTTATTGGATATGATGTTGTTCCAGATACAGGACGTGCAACATAGAGAATGGTTCATTGTAGGGTTGTTGCCCCAAATCCAAGTCCCACTCACCCAACAAAAGGTGACTACTTAGGTAGAAGTGGTGGATATTGCGATGCACTTGGAGGCTACAACAAGAGGATGAGATACATGGACAGGTTTGGTGCAGGTACAGTCTTAGTTGGATAACTTGATGATGCAATTGTGGGATATGGAAAAGGAAAAATTTGTGTGCGACCACATATGGTGTACAACATGTCGGCCAGAGGGGCACCATAGATATGAGTGTCCTACACTTGGAAAATATATGGTAGAAGGTGTGACGAATCCATTTCCAGCTGGACCTTAGACATAATGCTGCGAAATTTGCAGGAAGTGAGGCAATATACAACCACACTGACCAACATTCAAAAAATATTAGAAGGCACATAATACTTCATTCTACAAATTCTGTAATTTTATGGGACACACTGTGAACAACTTCCTGTCACTCTAGCCGATGCAAGACCATACACATGATGTATTATGGGTTCAAGAGGAACAAAAGGGTGGTGACCATGGTGGTGTTGAGAGAGGTGGATATTAAGGAGGTCCTCGAGGAAGATATAGATCTAGTTGGGGATGAGGATATGGAGGAGGTGGAGGTAGACCCGTCACTTGTTTTAACTGTGGTGAGATAGTCCATGTGTAAATATTTTGTACCAAAMTTMACACTCTTTATGGGTACTACTACAATCCCAAGCACGCTACCGAGGATTGTCCTAAATTGCTGAAGAAGTGGGAAGAGAAGAAGACACATTGCAACATGGTAACTACAGAGCTGCACATGAATCAGAAAAAAGATGATGAGGTTGATGTATAAGTGATAACCTGAGGTAGTAAAAAGATGAGAATAGAATTTGAGCATGGTAACATCTCTGTCCAAAGGCTGAAGGGGAATATAAGAAAGGCGACACAACCCCCTCCTAAGTTTGATGTTGCTTAGCAGAAGAAGTTTCTGTGTGATGCACAATGAGCCATAGAGGAAGAAACAACATGAGAATAACTACAACACATGACATAGAGGTCTCTTGAAGAGGCTCATATCTATGAGGAAGTATAATGAGAGACACAAAGGTTGTTGTAAAAGGCCTACACCCATGAAGAATTGTAGTGCACCACATAGAGGTATTTGGAGGAATCTCTCGTACGTGAAGACATACAACATGTGACACAAAAGTCATTGGAACAAGCACAAAGAAAAGAGGAGTTGCGACACATCGAATAGAGGGAAATAGAGGAACATGTACATGAAGAGTTGAAGAACACGACATGAGAAGAGGCACTGCATGACATGGGTCATGAAACATAATTGAGGACAAATTAAGTAACTTCTTGCATTGTTGTTTAACATTGTTATGTGATACTGATGTTGTGGATAAGTTGATGTAGATGTTAGCAACATGCATGGGGAAAGAAGGTACAAATAGAGAAATATCATCCCCCCTACCAGAAAGGGATGTGTTTTAGGTCAATAAGCATAAACACATAGGAAGAGAGTTCAAGATGACAGTTGAAATCAATGGTTATGAAATGGATGGGATCATTTTGGATCTGGGTTTCGACATGAACATCCTTCCAAATAATTCATGGGAGTTCATGGGTACATCAAACTTGGTTTGGTCTCCCATTCAACTGTGGTTGGAAAATCATCACAGAATCTACCCTGAAGGCCGTTTGGAGAAAATCAAAGTGAACATAGAGGGGGTAAAGATGAAGGTTTATTTTGAAGTGATAAAGCTCATGGATGATTCTGATCCATACTCTTCCCTACTTGGAATTGATTTGGACTTCGACAATAATGTTGTGTTGAATATGAAGAAGTGACAAATTTCATTTGAGACAATAAACCGATAAATGAGAATGTGCAAAGCTCGATTATTGAAAATATCTACCAGATCACAAGGCACAAGGAATATTATGTCAAAACCACAATTGATGGGGAAATGAGTTGGAGGAGCATGAAATCATATGATAATGATTCAGAATACACCATGTATAGGTGGCATAACAAGATTTATGAAGTCTCAACAAGGATATGCTCTCACATTGCCACATAAGTACGTGAAGAAGATTTCGGGTCCTACTGATTCAATGGGTCAGATATGGTGGATGTGTTTATTTCTTAGATGAAACACATTTCCAAACACCACCGGGTATGCACCTTTGATACAATCTTAATAGGAATACCTATGCAATGGTGGGCTATGCATCAAGAACATTTTTAAGGATGGGCAACTATGAAGGATCCACTACAAGAAATATTCAGGCCAGAGGTGGATATCTATTGGTACATGTGTTCTTGAAAATGGTTTTGGGTAGCCAATAAGCAGAATGAGGCATGAAGCCAACATCTGAAGGCCGAACGTGCACTTCCAAAAAATCACTCTATCCCCCCAGTTCCTCGATTTTCTAGTGGACAGGTAAGGGAGTTGTATGCATGACAGATGGAGATGGATACTCGATATGCTATAATATAAAGAATGTCCACCCATTGAATCCCCCTCAACCCCATTGAGAAAACAAACAAGTTGCACAAGAGTATGGAATTACTGGTTAGTTAGGGAATGCCACCAGATCAATACGGGTCGAGTCCAGTTCCTCCATGGTATAAACTGAGTGGTTGGGCATGTGTGAAGAAGCGTTGCACCCGTCAGGGGTTGCTGCGACCAATTAATCAAGGGTGAGCCAAAGTAGGGGTTTGTAAAAAGCAAGTTTGATACCCCTAAAGAATAATACTCACACATGTACAGATATGTCAACATCACACTTAAATTATGACGAACCAAATCTTTTCATGATAAAAAAAATTCCAACCCATTGTACAATACCTAGGGAGTAACCTATTTTGATGGTACATGACGATAAATACTAAAATCCCACCTATGGATTATGCATGTTTGATAATAAAAATGGATGGACATGCACCATGAATGAAAAAGGGCATGTAGAGGGTTGACATCGCCCAAAAATCTAGAATGCCTATGGGGCCACAACATGAAACACTCTCTTATTTAATTTTGGAGGGACTAACGAGACGACAAAAGTATGAATGTTCTAGTGGGGTTCGAAGAGAATCATACAAGACTTTGAGATATTAATGACTTGGTGCATGCTCCCACAACTGTACCACCATACTTTCCTAGAAACTTTCCTCTCCTCAAGTTAATACTTTTCTAGTTAAGAATATGCATTCCTATTTCTAGTCTACGAGATAGATTCCAAACTTCAGAATGATGGAAGAAGAGATAAAAAGTAATCAAGAGAACAATATCCACATATTGATGCTAGAAAAAAGAGGACTCGACATGAATAATTTGAATTGCTTCGTCAAGCAAGCCGCATGCCCGTAATAAGTCAAATATAGTCCAAGATCGACATATACTAGAGTTGTCATTACCCTGAAATGTGAGCTTTACAGGATCACAGATGGGGAAAGTGAAAGATATGCACTTCATCGACTATGATATTAGAGACTCTATATAATTTTGGGGCTTGGAATTGCACAACTATGTGAAGGATATTGTTAAGGAACTAAGGAGATTGTTGTCGTCTAGACTAAGAAACAATGCATATCAGAGCTAACCACTACTGTAGCCGATAAGGCCTAAACCCTTTATACTTAATTGACATACATGCACGTCGTTGTTTCCCCCTTGATTAACAAGATGGAAACAATGGACACGAAAACCCCTAAGGTCAAAACAACCGATGTATATGTGGTTGCTCACCTCACCTAGGAACTTCATGACACCCTAAACTAGTCTAACACCCAATTCAAGGAGTTCGTTTAGGAGCTCATGAAGATAGTTTTGTTCATCAAATCAATCACTCCATGAAGCACTTGACTCGAGGATGAGCCAAACAATAATGGTGGGGGCCTTTTGGTACCCAAAGTTTTGGGTAAATATCATGTGTGCAAACAAACAATTCAATTTTTGCATGCACTCAAATAATTGAGTAATAAGTGATAGGAGGCATGCGCTCTAGTTGAAGTTTTTCTAATGTGGGCTAGTTCAAGTTTTTGTAATGCGTTCCAGTTCAAGTTTTTCCAATGTGCACCAACAAAATTTTTTCCAATGCACTCTGGTTTGAGTTTCGTGATGCACGATAGAAATTAAGAAGACACCACATTGTTGAAATATTGTAATTGCAAAGAGTATTCTATTTATTATTGAGTTATTATTCATTAGATCAATCCCATTTTGTGGATTGATCACATTGGGATTTGTATTTGACCAAATCCCCTTTTGTGGATTAGTCAAACCCTAATTATATTATGAAAATTAAGAAGTTGTCCCCCAAGCCTAATTAAAGTGGTTTTAACCACTAAGAAGAGGAGTCGACCCTGCCCAGTGAAGAGACAAATTTCTAGCGCCTACCAGCTAGTATAAATAAAGGAGGCTAGCACCTCATTATCTCACTCACTCATTCACTCAACAAGTACACAAGTTTGGAGAGATGCAATTGGGAGAAGAAGGAAAAGAGAGGTGCATTCATAAATGTTGGATATTCTCTAGTGTTTTGGTTTATTGTATTGGCATTGTATTGGCTATCTATATTAAGAAATTTTTTGCTGGGTTTTCTACCCCATGAGGGTTTCCTAGGATAAATGTTGTGTATCTTGTGATTTTGTTTCTCTAAGTGATCCTACCTATACCATGGTTACCTAGTAAATTGAAAATAAAACTAATAATAGCTAAAAACTTAACATGGTATCAAAGCTAAGATGAATATAACACCTTTCACTGGATAAGAAAAAACGTCATTGTTGCCGTACAAGAAAATAAGGGCTTTTGGTTGGATATGATTTTTTTCCTAAAAACCATCTAGAAAAGTGTGCCCCACCCTAGTGAATCTTTTGGTAGCTTGAATGCACTTTTTTAGTGGACAAAGCCTCCAGAAAGTCAAACCTTGGTTTTGAATGGTGCCAGAAAACCAAAAAACCAGAAGTACCATAAAACCAAAAAACCAGAAAAACCAGGAAACTAGAACCAGTACCAGAAGTACCAATCTAGATTTTCGCAGGTCTAGTTTCAAGGGGAAAAACTAGAAATTTTTGAAATCTAACAGTGCCAACAAACTCACCTCAGCCCAATGCATCTTGTCACTAGATCAGAATTTCAAAATTTGAAGTTTGAAAAATTAGGGTTTCCTCATAAAACCCTAAGTTGCAGTTGCAGTTGCAGTTTCAGAAGCAGTTGCAGTATCAGCTGAAGTATCGGCTGCAGTACCAGTTGCAGTCACCCTTGAAGTTTTTAAAAGGGTTGGTAATTATTACCATTGCTACTAGATGGTGCCACTATTATCAGAGGTATGTACTCACATATGTTTAAACTATTAAGCTTTAAAGGGTATTTGTAGGAGAAGGGATATCTTGCCATAGATCCATAATGATCTCATATCCAACACATTCAGAGAAATAATGAAACTAAGGTTTTATTATTTTGATATGCATCTATTTGTTATACCATTATATTGATCTAGGTTGCATGTTGAAGCTATGCCCATCATATTAACCTTTGGTCAAAATTAAAGTCAAGGTATTAGATCGATTAAAGTTGAGATTGTAGAGTTTATTCTCTAACCCAAACTTCTGTCAAGATAGCATAACATATTACTACAAAAGACAGGTTGAATAAATTACTTGTCATGTTGAGTGAAGGAGACTTGGAAGAAAAGAAACACACTCATTCATTCTTGAGGACAAGAATCCAGGTTCTAGGTTTGATTAATTAAGTTGATAAGATTGAAAGTTGCACATGACAAGCTGATAACTACCCCATTACAAGTAAACACTATAGTTGAGGAAGCAGTCTTTGAAAAGTATTATACTTGGTAGCATGTGAGCATATTGAGATAAATGCTTAATGTAATCATTTACCAAGATACAAATAACATCTCCTCTAGGAGAAACTTCTTTTGTAGGTTCCAGGTTACCATGGATGAATGCTTGATCACAACACTATAAGAGTGTTGATCTCATTTCATATTGTATTTTTTACTTTTGATCTTTGTTTCAAGCAAGTCACGAGTGATAGCTCTAAAGGAGCTACTATGACGATTATTTATGCTATTGTTTTATTATTATTATCAAAAGAGTATTATTCTTTCCTGTTGTTTTGTTGACCTTGGTTTAGGTCACATGTGATAACCCTAAGGAATCTATAGTGAAGGTTATAAAAGGCAATAGATTAAATGAGACATGAATCAAAATACCCAAGTCATGGACATGATGTTATACATCCATGTAGCAAAGAAGATGATGAAGAAGCTATTTTTGAGATCCAAAGTATCTCATATGAAGATTGATTGTAAGGAGAATAAGGCTCCAAAGATGACCAAACATTAGAACAAGAACTCACAAAAGACTTGGTCAAAGGATAATGAAGCCACCTTGACGGGAAGCAGAACTCGTTTGAAGTTTGACTCAACCTTTCATATTTAGACTTGGTATTCAACACCAAGTATACCCCACAAGGGATGATGCAGTCCTTGTAGACTTAGAAGAAATCAAGAGTAAGCATGATCTCAAAAGGATAAGATGAAGAGACAACTTCCAAGACTAGGAGACAGATGTGATGAGAAGACTAGATCGTAGCTTCAGAAACTTCTAAGAGATATGAAACATCCTCGGAAGATTGTCGTGTTTTAGTGACAGAAAAGGAAGCCAGTCAGAAAGACTAGGATATGGATTTTTCCATGAGACTAGAAGAGAAGTCAGTAATGAATTCCAGGATTTATCTAACATATAAAGCATTTTATAGATGTACAAAGCCTGATGTGTGTCTAGAGGATTCTCCCAGCAAGAGGGAGAAGACTATGATGAGACACTCCATAAATTTAAGAAATAGTTTCAGTATTCATGAAAACAACCAGAACAACCATGATTCATATATAGTATGATATGCAGGGGGATAAATACCCATATTTAAAATTGAATGGTAGTTTATGAAGTACATTAGTTGGGTCATGGAGACATGAATACAATAAAATATAGAGTTACCTCCATGAAAGAAGAA
This sequence comes from Picea mariana, assembly GCA_032191745.1. Taxonomy (NCBI): domain Eukaryota; kingdom Viridiplantae; phylum Streptophyta; class Pinopsida; order Pinales; family Pinaceae; genus Picea; species Picea mariana. The sequence continues at coordinate 112,871 of JASDQU010503056.1, forward strand.
GAGTTACCTTCAATATTAGTTATTGATCCACTATCAGTTTCAGATGAATTTGTTGTCGTGATGAAGTAGAGGAGTTACTCTCAGATTTCCACAGTCACAGTGAGAATGGAGCAGCCATTCTCAACTTTAGAAAAACTGCAGGTGAAGAATCCCACTTCCAGAAGAACAATTGCAGAAAGAGGAGAGGACATACTCTCAGGCAGTGAGACAAATAGTGCTTTGTAGAAATCACATAGAGCTAGCACATGATTGTACAGATTGAGTTGCAGCTAAACAAATGTACCATATTAATACAAAGTGATTTGAAAATTTGATTTGAAATTGAAGATAGAAAGACTCGTGTTTACAAGATGAAGCAAGCTCTTAGAGCTTGGTATGACAGAATTGACAGTTTTCTGACGAGCTTGGGATTTACCAAGAGTAAAGTTGATTCTAACATTTACTTCAAGGTTATGAGCCAGTTGTATTATTTCTACTACATGTAGATGATGTATTCTTGACAAGATGAAGAAAAGCTCATCACAGATTGTAGAAGAAGCTCGCTACAAAGTTTGATGAAAGACCTAATGCATTATCTCTTAGGTCTTGAAGTTTGGTAGATCACAGAAAAGATCTTCCTTAACAAAGGGAAGCATGTAGTTAAAATAATGAAGAGGTTTGACATGTTAAAATGTAAATGCATGTACACACCTATGGAAACGAAGTTGAAGCTCCTGGTAGATACCTCGTCAGAATTGGTTGACGCTAATCTATACAAACATATTATTGGTTCGTTGATGTATTTGACGAATAACATATCGGATATATGTTTTGTTGTGAACACCTTTTGAGTTAGTATCTGGTAGAGCCCAGACGTGTTCACCTTGTAGCTACAAAACATGTTATGAGATACCTTAAGGGTACATTGGATTTTGGTCTCTGTTATACTAGAGATTATGACTTCAGATTGTCTGGATATACTGATTTAGATTGAGCTGGAAGTGTTTCTGATAGAAAGAGCACTTCATGTTGTTGTTTCAGTTTAGGGTCAACCATGACTTCATGGAAGATTAGGGAGAAATTCAGCATTGATCCCAACACGACATAAGTGGAATACATTGTTGCATGTTCTTCCAGTTGTGAAGCCATATGGCTTCAGATGTTGTTGAAAGATTTATTTGATCGGGAGATGGAAGACGCTGTGATCATATGTGATAACCAGAGTTGTATAAAGATGATGCATTCCATGATGAGTCAAAGAACATAGATATCCGATATCACTTCATTCATGATATGATACAAAGGGGAGATTTAAAGCTCCATTATGTTGGCACAAATGAGTAGGTTGTAGATGTGTTGACCAAGCCTCTGTCTCGTGTAAAGTTTGAGCACTTTTGAGACAATATTGGTATAGTCCGAAAGGAACTCCTTTGAAAGGGGGAGTAGTGTTGAGATGCCAGCCTCATGATGATGTTGTTGATATGATAGCCTTGTGCTGAAGATTTCCAGCTTCGTGCTGATGTTGCTGAGATGCCAGCCTTGTGCTGAAGATTTCTAGCTTCGGGATGATGTTGTTGAGATGCCAGGTTTGTGCTGAATATTTCTAGATTCGTGCTGATGTTGTTGAGATTCCAACCTTGTGTTGAATATTTCCAACTTCGTGTTGATGTTGTTGAGATGCCATCCTCGTGCTGAATATTTCTAGCTTCGTGTTGATGTTGATGAGACACCATCTTTGTGCTGAATATTTCTAGCTCAGTACTGATGTTGATGATGCTCCAACCTTCGTTCCGTGATGCTGTTGTTTTTGAGGTTGTATCAACCTTGTGTTGTTGTTTATGATGATGATGCATTAGTGTTATACTAATCCATGTTGATGCAGATGATGATTCCATTCCAACTCCTTGTTGTGGATGATGATATTGATGATGAGAAAACTTTCGATGATTTATAGATATGCCAGTCAATGTTCTAGATGTTGTTGATGTTGATGACCTCTCTCTCTCTCTCTCCTGATGATGTTGTAGAATACCCTTCTTGTTAAGGGGGAGTGTTGAAATATTGTAACTGCAAAGAGTATTCTATTTATTATTGAGTTATTATTCATCATATCAATCCCCTTTTGTGGATTGATCATGTAGGGATTTGTACTTGAATAAATCCCCTTTTGTGGATTGGTCAAACCCTAATTATATTATGCAAATTAAGAATCACCCCCCCGGCCTAATTAAAGTGGTTTTAACCACTAAGAAGAGAAGTGGACCCTGCCCAATGAAGAGACACCTTTCTAGTGCCTGCCAACTAGTATAAATATAGGAGGCTAGCACATCATTATCTCACTCACTCATTCACTCATCAAGTGCACAAGTTTGGAGAGATGCAGTTGGGAGAAGAAGGAAGAGAGAAGCGCACTGCTAAGTGTTGGATATTCTCTAGTGTTTTGGTTTATTGTATTGGCATTGTATTGGCTATCTATATTAAGGAAGTTTTTGTTGGGTTTCCTCCCCCATGAGGGTTTCCCTGGATAAATGTTGTGTATCTTGTGATTTTGTTTTTCTAATTGATCCTACTTATGCTATGGTTACCTAGTAAACTGAAACAAAACCTAATAATAGCTCAAAACTTAACACACATGCATGATAGAATCAAGAAAATAATCTTCAGAAAATCTTCCTGAATGATTACTTCAGAAAACAAGAGAGATTGTGCACCAGTAAGGAGATGAGTTGGAAAGGTAGTTAATATGGACATGACTCCAAAGAGGACACATGGAATGCATGCTGGTGACATAAGCATGTGATATTGGCAGAAAGAGGAGAGAGTGGGCTAGAAATGAAAATGATAGAGCACTAGATCCAAGAAGCAGATGAAAGGGAGAAATAATGATAGAAAGAGAGTTAGTCATTTTAGCTACTCAACTGGTTATCCAATAGTGAGTTTTGTGTTGTCAATGTCCTTGAGCTCACTCTGATCCTATGTCTGGTAATGAATCTAGTTGTGAGTCTGGGTCTGTAATATCTATAGATTCTAAAAGAAAGCGCATGGCATTATGCAATGTAATACTGAGAAAATGCATAAGAGAGCAGGGCTTTGTTGTTGTCAATTGATGAGTTGCTTAATGTATGTATGTGAATGGTTGAATGAAGATAATAAATTTGTAGTGATTTTGGTATTATGGTGTGTTGGTCATGTGTTGATTGAATGTATGTGTTGTTGTTACATATTGTTAGTTGTTAAGTAGTTTACAATGGATTGTATGAATGCCAACCTGGATGGAATCCTGCGTAATTATCCCTTCATCACTAACAAAAGACCCTATGGTATATGTGATTCTCATCGCATCTCAGGTGAGACCTTATTCAGTCTTTGGATGAGGATTTATATGTCGATGCATTGGGGTTTTTTTTGGTCAACTCTGAACGAACCCTAGGTCTTCAACCCCCCAACATTAAGAAGGATGCACACACGTGTAGAATGAACCAACATATGCACATGGAGCCTTTTTCCCATGATGCATAAAAAGAGGAATACATAAAAGATGAGGAATTTAAATAGGTGTTTCAACAACTATAGGGCCAAATTCATGTAGTATAAGGTGATGGTAAGGATGAATTTCATATCCAAAATGTATTTCTCTACAATCTAAACAAGTTCTACATCGCTAAAGGTGAAATATTTCAACTTATAAATGAGGCTCACACCTCCAAGGTTGAAAAACATTTTGGTGTTGGGAAGATAAAACTTTCAAAGGTATGTGTATTGGACCAGAATGCAAGAAGATGTAGCTTCAAATATTAGAGGATGCATACTTTGTTGTACCAAAAATCCCAACAATATAAATCAAGGTTTATACGATCCCTTATTTGTACCCACTCAACCCTGGGAAAGTATTTCCATGGATTTTGTGGGTGGCTTGCCAACAATCGAGAAGGGACATGACCATATGTTTGTAGTAGTTGTCAAGTTCAATAAGATGTGCATTCTTATGCCTTGTAAAAATACCATCAAAGGAAAATAACCAACAAACATGTTCTTTGAACAAGTCAGGTGCACTTTGGAATACCAAGGAGCATCATCTCAGATAGGGATACCATATTTATCAGTTCCTTTTGGAATACACTTTGGGAAATTATGGACACCAATTTGAAGTGATTTACAACTTTCTGTCCATAGATAGATGGGTAGACATAAATAGTCAACGAGAATTTGATTCATATTTTAAGGGGTTACAATCAGAAGCATCCAAAGACCTATGATGAAAACCTAATCTATATTCAACACTCTTATAACAGAGTAGTCCATACTTCTATTGATAAGTCCCCTTTCAAAAATTTATTTGTGTATTTTTTGTCTTCGGCCTTTGATGTTGTATATGGAAAATAAGGAGTGAGGGAAGCCATCATAGGAGAAGCATTGAGAGTGTAGAAATTTATTGAAAATATAAGATTGTTCCATTTGCAAGTACATGAGATTATGAATAAGTCATAGGAAAGGTACAAGGTCTTACATGAACAACACATAACTAAGAAAACATTCAACGTGGGAGATAAAGTTTGGTTGTAGATAAACAAGGAAAGGCTATATGGTTCTAGTAAGAAGATCAAGGATATGTAGTATGGTCCTTTTGAGGTATTGGATAAGGTGGGTGATAATTTCTATAGACTCATTTTACCCCCATATATGTGCATTTACTTAGTAGTGAGTGTGGAAAATCTAAAACTCTATGAGCATTCCATGTTGGATCACAAAACTAAGGAGCAAGTCTTACCTACCATAGAGGACTTAACACTAGAAGATTAGGTAAAATTGGTAGAATATACAATTTTGTAGAAGAAGTCTAGAACTACCAGATAGGGGCAACATGACCTCTAGTAGATTGGGTTGAAATTATAACTTCTAGGCAAGGAAAAATGGTACTCCATGGATAAGGTAGAGGAAACATTTCCTCACTTCATTTAGTAAAATATTTTGGGGACCAAAAGCCTCCCTAAATGGGAAGCTGTGATCCAAAATGGATCATTATATAATTTCTCATCTATATTGGTACTTTAGGGGTGGAAAACCTAGAAGAATTGACTTGCAAGGCCCATTTTAGTGGTAGGTCCCAATTTGGAGATTTGGGGTCCAAAACCTTCTAGAGCTATTTTGAGGCATTGAAGAAGACTTTTTTGGGTCAAAAATTTGAGATCATATCTCCCAATCCCTTAAATATATTCTACACATCGAGAGATTTCCAATGGTGTGAAAATAACCTCAATTGAAGTTTGTATATGAAAGTCATACCTCTTACAAGTTGACCTATCTTGTTGAGCACCATGGTGCCAAGTGGATTCCATGTCAACCCCCATTACTCATGTGTGGGGCTAGCCACATGTGGAATTTCAAGAAGAATCTTGTAGGTCCAAAACCCTAACACTAATTAAGGGTTGAGGCATGCAAAAAGCCTATCCCTAGATGACTGTTAGACTATGTTAAATATTGGGACACTGGGAGGATAGGGGATTCCATTCTTTTAGCATTGTACTTCTTCCATAATTGAGCAAATAATATAGGAGTGGGATTTGAGAGCATAACAAAGTAGGAAGAAGATTATGTAGCAACCATTCAGGACACAATGTCATAGGAAACTCCATACCGAGTGCCCCTTTCTTTGTATTTTCATTTTTCATAATTGAAGAAAAGAGAGATTAGCATAGGCCACACCTTCTAACTAGTTTTTCTTTCATATATGGCTTCCTAGGATACATCTTATGTTCATTTTGTGGATGGTGTGTTCATTTTCTTGTTCTCTCATTTTCATATTTCAATTATTTTCATAAATTCAAAAAATTTGAGATCTAAAGAAATAATCTTGCATAGTAAAATATTTCAACATAATACAAGATCTGTTGTGAAGAACTATTTCAATGAAATTATATCCTAACAAACAAACTAGCTCTAAATGGCTATAGATGTTGATTAAGGTTGGTTGTCATTGATGTCAACCCTTGAAGAAAGCCCCGCAACACAAAGGTTTGGGTAATGGACCCAAGATTGTTTGATGTAAAGATGACTCATTATTGTTTTGTCATGGTTGATAAGAAGTAAAGATGGATGAACTCCAAAGTGGTCCCCTTATGGTGAAATCCCTCACGGGAAGATGCTTTGTNNNATATGGATAATGCTTGTCATTCCATTTCCAGTGGTATGTGTAATGTCACATAACTCCTCACGGTTAGAGAGTTATGGCCATGAGAAGTTGGAGACCCCAGGTTTGGGTAATGGACCCAAGTTTGTTTTATGGATAACATTATGAGTTATGATATATTTTTAGATAATACTATTCTATATGGATAGTACATGTCATTCCATTTTTGGTGGTATGTGGAATGTCACATAACTCCTCACGGTTTTAGAGTTATGGCCTTACGAAGTTGGAGGACCCTCATAAGTCATCTAGAAGCCCCAAAAGGTCAAAGTAGTCAAAATGGTTTAAAAGATTTTAAAAGGTAAATTATAAAGTGAAGTAATAGTGTATTATAATTCAAAGTGAATACAAAATAAATTATTTCAATAATAAATTTAATGGAGAAATTAGAAGTGGGTTAACCCTAAAATAAGGAAAGTGGGGCCAAGTGACCTAGAAGATGTTTTTAAGGAAGCTACTTGGAGAGTATAAATAAGAGGCAAGGCTCTCTCATTTTAAATCACACTTGAGAATATTGAATATCTATAGATGTCTGAGGTAACAAAGGATATCTAAGCCGAAATTCTGAGGGAAGGTGAAGAAAATAAGGCCGAAATGCAAGGAAGGATAAATTCTTTTGATGGTGCTTTCTAAGGTATGTTATTTACAGGTCATCTCACCATTTTCGCTATAAAATTTTTTCTATAATGATTCAGACTGTGAAATTTCTATGCCATTGAGAAAACATATCCAAGTATATGTGGTAAAAAATTAAGCTTGCGGTTCATTGTATTTTTGGATTTACACTCCGTATAAAATAGGGTTTGTGGCTAGTCCTGAAACTAGTCAAAAACAGGTGTTTCGGGTAAAAACGTCATGACTTATTCATAACAGATCCAAATTCAGTGAAACCAAATGTGTTGGTTAAGGTACAATTTTTTCGTATGTTGTGTAAAATTTTTAGATCAATTCAACAAACATTCCATGTGGGGCACTCTCTACAAGGTCGCTCTCTAGAATAAGCCAGAATTCAACAAGGTATGCCATTTTTGCTATAACTCCTTTTCTGAGAGGTTCCAAGTAGTGAAACCTGGAGGAATTGAAAGAAAAAAACTGAAGAAAATTGTATATCAGTTTCATATCTTTATACATTACAGGTACAAAGTTATGATTACTTCAAGTTAGGGTTGTTTACTAATCCAAAACTAGGCATGTGAGACTAAAGAAAAGTTTTATGAAAATGCTAGTCTCTTGTTGTTGAAGTTATGGAAGGTTTGCAGGAATGTGATCATATACACCAGGTCTATTACAGAGCTACAAATCAGATTTGGATGATGAAATTGATGAGGGCTTTTGGTTGAGGTACATGTGGAGTACATGGTTGAGACAAGTAGTTGATGAGTTGGCACATACATGAGGTGTATAGTTTATGATGTTGGTACATATTGATGAGTCATAGTTGATGGGTAGTTGACACATGATTGGTACATACTTGGTACATGGTTGGATGCACTTGTTTATGGTACATGTTGATTACAGGTTATTTGGTACATGTTGGTGCATGGTTGATGCACTTGTTTATGGTACAGGTTGATTACAGGTTGAGGTAAAGGTTGATGCATGGTTGATGCATTGTTCAAATTTATTGGTACAGGTTTAAAACATTATATCTCACAGTGATAGGTTGACAGTGGTTCCATCATTCTACTTCTACTTCAGGGTGGCAGGACGGGGCAAGGACAGGTGGTTTTAGCCACCTTCCGGTTGTAGCTGGAGAACATAGGGGGTTGTAGTTTCCTTTTGGTTATAGCCAAAGAATTGGGGAGTTGGAGCTTCCCTCAGGTTGTAGCCTGAGAAATAGGGGGTTGGATCCTCATTCCGGTTTCAGCTGGAAAACAAAGGAAGTTGGTGCTTCCAATGAATGTAATTCTTCAAGACATATAAGAAAAAACATTCCATGGTTTTCTCCCGATTTGGGTTTCCATGTAAAACACTGGCGTATTGTGTATGTGTATGTTTGTTTATTTGTTCATTGCTTATTTACTCTGCAGTTATTGGATGATAATGCTTCATTTATATAACACTTGGATTATATGGTTAAAAATTATTAAATTGCTCTATTACCGATTCACCCCCCTCTCAGTAATCCAACAAATGGTATTAGAGCAGGTTCCTTAAGAAATCAATTTAACCACTAAAAGGTAGATCATGGAGATACCAACTCATATAAAAATGGAATACCATAGTTTGATGGACAGAAGTATGTTTTTTGGAGCATAAG
>JASDQU010503056.1:126561-142125 GCA_032191745.1 Picea mariana
TTTATGTTATTAGTTGATGATTATACAAGAATGACTACAGTTTTCTTTCTCAAGAACAAGTCATAATCTTTTGAAAACTTCAAGATCTACAAGGAAATGGTTGAAAATGAGATGGATTCAAGAATCAAATGTTTGAGATCTGATAATGGAGGAGAGTTCAATTCAAAGGAATTTATGGACTACTGTAGCATTCATGGAATAAAAAGGCAATTCTCCGTTGCTAGGACACCTTGACAGAATGGAGTTGTTGAAAGAAAGAACATGACAGTACAAGAAATCGCTCGAACAATGCTAATGGATTCCAAATTGACAGGTATATTTTGGACACAGGCAGTGCATACATCAGTTCACATTCAAAATGGAGTACTGCTCAGAAACAACACTAATAAAACTCCGTACGAGCTATGGAAAGGAAGATCAGAAAATGTGAACCATTTCAGAGTTTTTGGAAGCAAATGCTACATCAAAAGAGAGGATGGCAGAATGGGAAAGTTTGACTCTCATGTGGACAAAGGAATACTTGTTGTTTACTCAAGTACAAGGAAAGCATACAAGTGTTACAATCTAATATTGTACAAAGTTGTGGAAAGAATCAACGTAACAATTGATGAAACAAGCAGACCAAAATCAAAGGAAGAAGAAAACAAATCAATGGAACAAATTTTCGAAGAAGAAGATGAAAAAGAAGTAGAAGAGAAAGATGAAGATGAAGAGACTCCGACAGAAGCAGGAGAGCAAGTTCATAAAGTATCTCCAAAGACACCTAGCAAATGAGTACAAAAGAATCATCCTTCAGATCATATTATTGGAAACAAAGATGCAATAGTTGAGACTAGAAGAAAAAATCCGTTCACCAGAACAAACACACCTAGCACTCTTATCTACAATTGAACCAAACTGTTTTGAAGAAGCCAACAAGGATGAATTTTAGAATAAGGCCATGGATGAAGAATTGGATCAAATAGAGAAAAATGACACTTGAGAATTGGTTCCAAGACCAAAGAATAAGAATGTGATTGTCACAAAATGGGATTTCAGGAATAAATTGAATGAAGATGGACATGTTACAAGGAACAAAGCTAGATTGGTATGTAAAGGATATGCACAGATTGAAGGAATCAAATTTGAAGAGACATTTTCCCCAGTTGCCAGAATGGAAGCAATTTGTTTACTTTTAGCTTATGCATGCTCCAAAAATGTTAAAGTATATCAGATGGACGTAAAATCATATTTTCTGAATGGGGAACTTGAAGAAGAAGTCTACATTGAACAACCAGAATGATTTTAGTTGTCAGAGAACACATACTATGTATGTAAATTAAAGAAGGCCTTGTATGGTCTAAAACAGGCTCCTAGAGCATGGTACTCCAGACTAGATAAGTATCTGCAATAGGTAGGGTTCAGAAAAGGAAGTGCAGACAACAACCTCTACATTAAGGTAAGTCAAGGTAATATTTTATTAATTGAAGTTTATGTTGATGATATTATTTTTGGTAATGATGATGACAGGTTAAGCCAGAAATTTGCAAAAGACATGAAAAATGAATTTGAAATGTCATTACTTGGAGAACTATCCTTCTTTGTGTGACTTTAGATACATCAAAGCAACCAAGGAATTTTTATTTCTCAAACCAAGTATATCATAGAAATGCTAAAGAGGTTCGGAATGGAAGATTGCAAACCAATTATCACTCCCATGCAAACCAGTTGTAAGTTGATAAAAGATGATGATTCAAAGTCTACAGATTAGAGGCAATACAGGTCAATGATTGGTAGCCTACTATATGTGACAAAATCCAGACTAGATGTAATGCAAGCAGTTGGACAGGTGGCACGATTTCAAGCAGCACCAAAGGAATCACATGTATTAACAGTAAAGAGTATTTTTAGATATCTCAAAGGAACAAAAGAGTTTGGATTATGGTATCCAAAAGGAAAATATCTATCACTTATTGCCTACACAGATGCATATTGGGCAGGTTGTATAATGACCGACAAAGCACCAGTGGAGCAATGTTCTACTTAGGTGAGTGTTTGGTATCATGGCTAAGCAAGAAACAATAATCAATATCTCTATCTATAGCCGAGGCAGAGTATATTGCAGCAACAACATGTTGTACACAGGTTCTTTGGATGAAACAAACTTTGACAGATACACATGTTGAGTATGATGAGCCCATTCCAATATATTCTGTTAATACAAGTGCTATCAGTATCTCAAAAAACCCGGTGATGCACTCCAAGACGAATCACATTCCAATCAAGTATCACTTTCTAAGGGAACAGGTTGCAGAAAAGAACATCAGAGTTGAGTATGTGGGCACAAAAGAACAAGTGGCAGACATCTTTACAAAACCACTTCCATGGGAAGCCTTTGAATATCTTTGCCAAAGACTTGGAGTTATTTCTACTCCAAAATGAATTCTTTTTGAATTCTTTTTGAATGCTTATCTTATATGTCTTAGATGTACACGAGGAAGCACCATAAGATGACAGTTCAATCAGGGGGAGCAACTTTGGATGGAAAGATACCTTTTCCATTTATGACAAAGNAGACATCTTTACAAAACCACTTCCATGGGAAGCCTTTGAATATCTTTGCCAAAGACTTGGAGTTATTTCTACTCCAAAATGAATTCTTTTTGAATTCTTTTTGAATGCTTATCTTATATGTCTTAGATGTACACGAGGAAGCACCATAAGATGACAGTTCAATCAGGGGGAGCAGCTTCGGATGGAAAGATACCTTTTCCATTTATGACAAAGGGGGAGAGATTTATTAGATGCAGAGGGTAGAGGCATGTTTCCAGGGGGAGCATATTTATTAGATGCAGAGGACAGAGGCAAATTTATTAGATACAGAGGATAGAGACATGGTTCCAGGGGGAGCATGAGTGATATGATTTCAGTATTGCATCAGAGTGTTGCCATCAATGCCAAAGGGGGAGATTGTTGATTAAGGTTGGTTGTAATTGATGTCAACCCTTGAAGAAAGCCCCACAGCACAAAGGTTTGGGTAATGGACCCAAGATTGTAAAGATGACTCATTATTGTCTTGTCATGATTGATAAGAAGTAAAGATGAATGAACTCCAAAGTGGTCCCCTTATGGTGAAAGCCCTCATGGGAAGACGCTTTGCGGAGTAAGAAAACCCATACTTAATTGTGGAATAATGAGATCCTATATGGATAGTGTTTGTCATTCCATTTCTAGTGGTATGTGTAACGTCACATAACTCCTCACGGTTAGAGAGTTATGGCCATGAGAAGTTGGAGACCCCAGGTTTGGGTAATGGACCTAAGTTTGTTTGATGGATAATGGTATGAGTTATGATATATTTTCAGATAATAATATTCTATATGGATAGTACATGTCATTCCATTTCTGGTGGTATGTGGAATGTCACATAACTCCTCACGGTTTTGAGAGTTATGGCCTTATGAAGTTGGAGGACCTTCATATGTCATCTAGAAGCCCCAAAAGGTCAAAGTAGTCAAAGTGGTTTAAGAGATTTTAAAAGGTAAATAATAAAGTGAAGTAATGAGTGTATTATAATTCAAAGTGAATACAAAATAAATTATTTCAATAATAAATTTAATGGAGAAAGTAGAAGTGGGTTAACCCTAAAATAAGGAAAGTGGGGCCAAGTGACCTAGAAGATGTTTTTAAGGAAGCTACTTGGAGAGTATAAATAAGAGGCAAGGCTCTTTTATTTTAAATAACACTTGAACATATTGAATATCTATAGGTTTCTGAGGTAACCAAGGATATATAAGCCGAAATTATGAGGGAAGGTGAAGGAAAGAAGGCTGAAATGCAAGGAAGGATAAATTCTTTTGATGGTGCTTTCTAAGGTATGTTATTTATAGGTCATCTCACCACTTTCGCTATAAATTTTTTTCTATAATGATTCAGACCGTGAAATTGCTATTCCATTGAGAAAACATATCCAAGTATCTATGTAAACAATTCAACTTGTGGGTCATTGTATTTTTGGAGTTACACTCCGTGGAAAATAGGGTTTGTGGCTAGTCCTGAAACTAGTAAAAAATAGGTGTTTCGGGTAAAAACGTCATAACTTCTTCATAACAGATCCAAATTTAGTGAAACAAAATGTGTTGGTTAGGGTACAGTCTATAGTATGATGTGTAATAGTTTCAGATCAATTCAAAAAATATTTCGTGTGGGAAACGCTCTACAAGGTCACTCTCTAGAATAAGCCAAAATTCAGCAATGTATGCCATTTTTTCTATAACTCCTTTTTTGAGAGGTTCCAAGTAGTGAAACCTGGAGGAATTGCATAAAGAACACTGAAGAAAATTGCATATCAATTTCATATCTTTATGCATTACAGGTACAAAGTTATGATTACTTCAATTTAGGGTTGTTGACTAATCCAAAACTAGGCATGTGAGACTAAAGAAAAGTTTGATGAAAATGCTAGTCTCTTGTTGTTGAAGTTAAGGAATGTTTGCAGGAATGCGATCATATACACCAGGTCTATTATAGAGCTACAAATAAGATTTGGATGATGAAATTGATGAGGGATTTTGGTTGACGTACATGTTGAGTACATGGTTGAGACAAGTAGTTGATGAGTTGACACATACATGAGGTGTATAGTTTATGATGTTGGTACATATTGATGAGTCATAGTTGATTACTAGTTGACACATGATTGGTACATACTTAGTACATGGTTGGATGCACTTGTTTATGGTACAATTTGATTACAGGTTGGTGCATGGTTGATGCACTTGTTTATGGTACAAGTTGATTACAAGTTGAGGTACAAGTTGATGCATGGTTCAGATTTATTGGTACAGGTTTACAACAATATATCTCACAGTGACAGGTTGATAGTGGTTCCATCATTCTACTTCTACTTCAGGGTGGTAGGACGGGGCAAGGAAAGTTGGTTGTAGCCACCTTCCGGTTATAGCCGAAGAACATAGGGGTTGTAGCCTCTTTCTGGTTGTAGCCAGAGAATTGGGGAGTTGGAGATTCCCTTAGGTTGTAGCCTGAGAAACTAGGGGTTTGGAGTGTCCTTCTAGTTGCAGCTGGAAAACAAATGAAGTTGGTGCTTCCAATGAATGTAATTCTTCAATACATATAAGAAAAAACATTCCGTGGTTTTTTCCCGATTTGGGTTTCCACATAAAACACTGGTGTACTGTGTATGTGTATGTTTGTTCATTTGTTCATTACTTATTTACTCTTCAGTTATTGGATGATAATGATTCATTGATATAACACTTGGATTATATGGTTAAAAATGATTAAATTGCTCTATTACTGATTCACCCCCCCTCTCAATAATCCAACAATAGAGTCCCCCTTACCCCACCTAGGGGGGTCAAATGACATCCTTGAGACCCATGCTGATTTTTTTCTCTAGGATGCAAAGAATACACCACTTTCTCAACATACATACTAGTTATAGAAGGCTCTATACCCCCCCCACCCCTAAAAAAAAATGAACACTCCACGTCGCAAGTTACTTAAGTAGCCAAGTTTCTATCAAGAGTTTCCTCTCAACGACCTTGAATGTTAAGAGAGTTGGACTTCCTCACTCTTTTTATCCCCCATGATCATGCAACCAAGCCCTCTTAGTCTTAGCCGATATCCAAAGGATATCATATACTAGTGCAATAGCCCCATCACAACTATTGGTGACTCCTATGAGAAGCTTGAATCCACATGTCCATGGTTATACTTTCAATATTGATATAGTATTTTCTTTCCCACTCCCATATTATATTTACACTAGATGTACTCTTTGAATCCCATTGACCTATTTTTGTATTCATTTGTTAGACAATGATAAAATTATCTTATCTTATCTATGAAGTATTGTTATTTTATTTTGGCTTGTTTTCTCCATTTTTCCTTCCTATAGCATTCTTGCATGTGACTTTTCTATGCCTTTTTATCTAAAGGGAAACTTTCTTCTTCTTTATTGTACCCTTCAAATAATTTCTTGCACTATCAGTCCCATGTTTTCTTTCTCCTTTTTAGCTTATTGTCATTTATTTGAACTGACATATTACCATTATGCATTATTGTAATTAAATATTTATCAAAAATAAATTTTATAATTGCCTCCAATTCTATTGGAGGTAGTCTTTGTTTCGACTAGGAGTGTCTTGTAAGGGATTTTTTTTTACATTTTTCATAAACAATTTCCGATCATGGGTTTTTGTACTCAATTGATTTGGTTCCATCTATTTCTAGATATACTTGGTCCCCAAACTTCACATCCATAAAAGAGATCAGGGACATGCTTTTTTAAAAGGAGGAGCACACCATTTTCTAGTCCAAAACCTTTATTTTCCTACAACTATTTTGTAGAAGGATGAATGATGCACACCCTCCTTGTAGTGTTTTCCTCATGGATGTTTCCTATCTTAGCTTCTCATTGAAATCTAGTCCCAAATATTTGTAATTTTTGGTTATCTCTAGTGTCTCACCTCCAATCCTGATTTGTTGTTGTTTTTTGGTTTTTTAGAAAGAAGAATATTATCTTAGTTTTGTTCATTTTTGAATTCATCCCAATCTCCACATAAAATAGCTTTAAGGCCTCGAGGTGGTCCTAAATGATACATAGTGTCCTAGATGTTAATGTCACATCATATGCAAACACCAATACATTTATGATAATCCATACTATGTTCACCCTTACCCCACCTTTGTTGCTTATCCATTCCTCTAACTTATCTATGTAAAGACCAAACGTTGTTGGGGACAGGGGGTAACCTTGTTTCACCACAATCACTATTGAAGCTCACAAAATATTTGTTGTAGTTGTGATTTAGCCTATACCTATTCATATAACCTTTGTATTGTTTATCTCTAACCATTTGGGACTCCCATTTCTATCAACCTCTCTCATGGTTTCTCCACTGGTAAAATGTCCAAGGCTTTCTAGTGAAACCAACAAAACAACACCATCATTTTTCACCCTTGTTGTCCCAAGCCTTTTTTTATTATGTGCCTAATTCTAATGCAATGGTTGATGGTGGTGTGGTTTAGTTGAAACCCCACTTTCCCTTTGACTCTTTTGGCCCTTTTATCTACTTATTTGTTCAATTTTTTCTCCATAGTCCTTCCCACGAGCTTAGAAAAAATAGGTTGATCATGATGGTTATGTAGTTCCCCACATTGTTTTTAGGCTCTCCCTTTGAATATGGTCAAAGTGAATCTTGTGCCCAACTAATTGGGAGCCCCCTCTTCGACCATCTTAATAAGTAGGGTTGTGATGTGTCTAATAGTGAGGGAATCCATTCCCATTTCATGTATTCTTATTGTAGTGCTTTGATGTTTTCTAATTTTCCTAGAGCCATCTTTTTGATACCCCCCTGCACATACTCTTCCATGAAGACTTATTCCTCTATATTGATTTCCAATGGTTTCTTTTTCTCTATTGTATTTTCATATATTTCTCACATAAGATTACCACTAAGACAGTGTGATATCATTGGATACCACTTGTTTTTGGGTCGACAATTCCCTTTGAGAGGCTTTCAAGTTTTCCTTCACCATATTTGTCCTTTCTTATTGCATTAACCTCACAAATTTACCTTTTTGTTTCTTCAAAATCAATGTATAGAGTGAGATTCTCTTTGTTGTCATCTCTACTATATATTCCCCTTGTCTACTCACACTCTTCGTTGAAGCATGGGTTCATTGTGAAATTGTTTGATGTTTCCCATCATTTTCCTAGAGTTTTTGTCTTAAACAAATTCTAATATTGTTTGGATTACCTCCATTTTCTCCTTGCATATATCCATTTTTTTGTTGGTTTCAGTGATTAACCCAATTGGAAGGCAATTTGTTTAATTTTTTCTTTGAATATTTCTGCACTTTCTATGGTGACAACTATTTCTTTTAGCTGTACTTTTGTATTGGTACATTGTCTTCCCATACTCCTTTATATCCACTTATTCTCGACAAATGATGGGCCATTTGATGACATTCTCCCATGGTAATTATAGATTGTGAAAGTTTTATCTTATGTATTTTGTTTATTGAAATCATTATTTAATCTACTACACTTTGATTTTTATGTGCATGACATGTGGCCTCCCTTGGGACCCTCTCCATCACCAAGGCCATTACATATAATAATGTCGTGCCCATTGCACAAGTATATAATCTCAACCACCAGGCCATTACATATAATAATGTCATGCCCATTGCACAAGTATATAATCTCAACCACCATCTATTGATTCCCTCTTCCATATCCCCTCATTTTTAGTGAACCATATGGGGTGTGAGTTTTCCTTTAAAACTTACCATTTGGAGGTTCCTTGTTCTCCAATTGAATTCCCCTACTAGCTATGTCCCCATTTTCTTTAAATTGTACTATGTCCCTTAGTATGTGGTGGCATAACTCTTCCTTTTTTTATTCCTTGTTTCATATTAAATTTTGATGTTTAGTAGAAAAAAAAATAGAATGCTTGCAAGAAAATGCTAGTGTTTCCCTCTTGTATTTCTAGCAAACATATTGATTTTTTTTTTGGGTTTTATTTAATAATTTAAACTTGAAACTCCTTTATGAGATGTGTAACATAATTCTAATAAACTAAAATGTAAAAAAAGGACCCATAACCTAAAAATGAGAAAAAGTCCAATCATAATAATTAAAAAAGAATATGTAAATGAAAAAAAAAACCCAACAACGATAATAATAAAAAAATATAATGATAAAATAAAAAATAAAAAGAAAATGTTGAAATTAAAAATAAAAATAAAAATAGTTGACCATGATAATAAAATAAATTAGCATAGATCCATATTAGTACTTGACATTTTAGGCACTAAGAAGTTTGCACCATGGTTTCTTTTTTACCACTCAATGCTTAATAGATCTAGGGCTGAGATGGATCTATGTTAGTATATATAAAAAATAGGTTGAAATTTGACAATTTATTTAATATTATTTTTAAGTGTTGAGAGGCATTTCAACCCTTGAACCACATAATCTCTTGTTTTCCAACCAACTAGTTCAAGATTATGTGACTTTCAGAGTGAAAATACCTATTATTGTTACATTTAAAGTGGAATTTGATTAGGTCTAGTGTCCTACATTGTGGTTATGAATCACCATTACTAGAAAATGAGGTATATGTTCTCAATTCTCAAGAAACTATAGAAAAGGTTTGAATTTCGCTTGAGGAAGGTACACTGACTGATGTCAACACCATGGCTACTAGAACAATGTATACTATGACCTATCTGGTTGCACATAAAATCACCTTGCCTTAAAAATACAAGTGGAATTTCCAATACACATTTATGAAAAAATTGGAGACAACTTCCTTTCAATGTGGAGATGGCCTCCTAAAATAAGCTTCAACTATCTAATTTAGGCACAGTGCCCATTATATTTTATGGGAGATGATAAAGGTTATTGGGTAGAAAAATAAGTTGTGCAAATTTTAGGCATAACATCGATGTTGTTGATCACACATGACCATACAAATGAGATCATTGATAATTGGAAGGGAATTGGCATGCAATGCTCCTGGTATACTGCCACTTGTTAGGGTGACCTATGTGGTGTGTTTGCTAGCTTCTTTGTAGGTTGATCTGATGTGGCACTTACAATTGATAATTTTGATCCTATCAAGGATTTTCCTCATCACATTTTCTGTAGCTTCAAGTTAAAAATGTTATATCAGAAAACTATATTATTTTTGTGTTATATTTTGACAATCAAATTTTAAATTCTCAACCTTGGCACAATTTTGTACTATATCCACTCCTTTACTTCAAATCGTACACATTGCCAAGTATAATTAAGAACTTGAGTACGTGATTGCTTTCTTATGTTTCCATATATGTTATTTTTCTTTAATGTATTCATATAAGAGTTTCATATATACCTTTGAAATATGGCTTAGTACAAAATTTGAATGATAATATCCTTTTTAAATGAATTGGATATTAACAATTGGGTGTGTATATATGTGTTGAGAATGAAACAACATTGTTATGATATGGTTAAATCTTTTTTTTTGACGATTATGACTTTTAATATTTTTGTTGTATTGTCTTGCTAAATTTTATCGAGAAAGAAAATAATGATAATAAAATATTTTTATAAATAAATATGAAAATGTATATTTGTGATAATAATAGACAATGTATGATTAAAAAAAATAACAATGTTTTACAAACGGAAAATTGCGTACCCAAGATACATGGCTTCATGAATTTGATAATGTTACACAATTTAAACGAGAAATATTACAATCAATATGGTATTATTTGTTAATGTTTTCATAGTTCTTTATAGATTCTTCGATTTGAAGACTTCTACATAAATCAAATCAAATAAACAATCACAACAAACCAATACATTATCATGTCCAAATATAAAATGTGTTTTTTTCTTTAGTTTACTATTAGTCCCTTCCAAAGGCTTAGGACTATAACAATCGTTTTTTGCGTTGATTGCCTTTTTCTTTTCGCGTTGACCAAAAGTTTGGTGTTGTTTTCCAAAGTTAAACTTTGTTGGGAGTGATCTAATTTTTTTGTTGTGTTATGATTGGTCGTTCAAAACAACATCTTATTATTAGGCCGGCAACGAGAATTGAATAGACAATTTAATTATGCAGGTTTGACAGATGGTTGGAAGGGCTACATGTATGAGTCTCAAAGTTTGGAGACCATGATGGTTTACGAAGCTTGCTATGGTGTCATATGTAAATTGGTTGCATTTAAAGTGACAGGCCAGACAAGATGCATATATATATTTACTATACGATACATAGAATTATTTTAATAAATACATATGAATTATTGTGCTTCAGTTGTTCATTAAATTTATTAAGGTTCATAAATTTTGAAGTGATTTCTATGTATTGCTTGACATGACTCCTTGCGATAGATTTCACAGATTGCAATGCTATTTAATTGGATTCCTTTTTAACGCTTCTATAATCAAGGAAGGCGGGGTGGTTAAGGAGTCATGTGCATCAAGTATATTGCTTCTAACCAGTTGGTTGTCGTATTAATATATGCATTTTACAACTGGTTTGTGTAGTTGCTGTTTTATAGAGTTTTCTTTGTGCATAGTGTGATTAGCTTTGTTGTGTTGTTGGTTTTTCCATAAGCAAGTCAAGTCAGACGGGGGTTATTTAAGATACCGTTAGGCTGAAAACAATCAAAGGTGAATAGGGAGAGAATGTGTTATGTTTTGATGTTATGTTGTTTTTCGATAGTTATTCTAGCTATTATTTGATAGAGGTTGCTTTGTGCATAGTGCAATTTCTTTCGTTGTGTTGCTAGTTTTTCCAAGAGCAAGCCAAGTGGGCTAGGGGATGTTACAAAGATTGTGTAATCCAAAGGCAATCAAAGGTGAGTAGGGAGAGAGGGTGTGTTTTTTTGAGGTTGTATTGTTTACTTTTTTTGGGGTTTCTTAATAGGTTTATCTACTGTGTCATCTGTTATTTCTCAAAGAGCCAGAGATAATCTAGATTTGTAAGTGCTGGAAGTGGCGAGTCCCAAGAGTTATAATTTTTTGGTTGTGGAAATGTGTGTCAGAGTGTAAGAAATCATGTGCAGTGTATGCTATATGCCAAGGAAATTTAGATCCTAATTGTTATTTTTCATTTCCCTATTGCTGACTTATATTTTTCATCTTGTTTTGCAGTTAATTGATGCTATGGAGATGGTGCGAGTGTAAAGTTAGGGAGAAGTGGATTATTTTGCATGTGTTGTAGAGTAATGTTGTTTTTTAGGTTGGTGCATTTCATTGTGTTGCATATTTTCTATTTTTTTTGGGCGGTTTGATTATAGTGTAGGAAGATATAGCTCAGAAAAATGGGCATTCTACAGTTTTCCCGGAGGATTTTTCTATGAACATATGGTGACACTCCATGCGACTATGTCTTGTGCATATTGGCAGTGGCAGATGAGTATCATTGACATAGGAAATGTTGTATATTTTCAATGCTTGTGTTGGCAATTCATGCCAGGTGGTTCTGTGTTGTTGGCTTGTATTTTTCATCTTGTTTTGTAGTTGATTGATGCTATGGAGATAGTGCAAGTATAAATTTAGGGAGTTATGGATTATTTTTCATGTGTTGTAGAGAAATGTTGTTTTTAGGCTGGGGCATTGCACTATGTTCCATCTGTTTTCTTTTTGTTGGGGGTTTCATTGTAGTATACGTAGATATGGTTAAAAATTAAGAAAGATGGGCATTTTGCAGTTTTTCCAAAGGCTTTTGCTATGGATAAATGGCGACACTATGTGCGACTATTTCTTGTGCATCTCAGTAGTGGCAGATCAATATCATTGACATAGCTAGTGTTGTGTATTTTCAATGCTTGTGCAAAGAATTCATGCCAGTTGTGTCTTGCGTCTACATGATGAATTGTAATAGCGGATGTAATTTAGACGATATTCCAACGATTTGTCACAGGTTGAATTTGACGGATTTGAAAGTGATCCGAGATCTTTTCATCGTGACTTATAAAGAATTGTATTAAATGAGAATAAATTAAAATGCACCATTAAAGAAGGGAAAAATCAAAATGAAGAGACATAAGCATCATATCTGAACACAAAAACTTGATAACGAAGTTCATCCCTAGTGGAATACATCTCTGGGTCCTACTCTCAAATGGGTAGGCTCTTTCATTAAATCAGGAAAAGAATTTGGCAAATACATAAATATACCTCATTCTGAAATCAAGATGCAGAAATAATGCTCAAATCAGAAAAAAAAAATCTCCATTGAATTCGTGGTGTCGMATTACCCAAAAATGACTGTCTCCACACTTCGATCCGACTCTGGCACTCCCAGGCCCAAGAAGAATTTTGTCTCAGTTTTCATGCCCTCTACAACCTGCAATTATGACAGTTCTGTCTCGAAATKCTTGCCAACAAGTCYGTACGGTCCGCAACTCTCCCCCGGATCTGGGAGGATTACACCTTTTAAGTAATAAGTGTGGGCAGATATACCAAGTGACACCCGTGGTGCATTGGTTATGGGCAGAGTAGTTAAAGAGTTGGGCATTGCGGAGGTTTCAGGGTCGAATCCCATCAGACTCCATTTTTGAACGTTGGTTGTATATATATATGTTACAATATATTCTCTCCCCACTAATGATTCAGAATTGGATCCAAAAGCCTGACAGGGCTCAAAAAGGCTCAAAAATGAAAGTGCTCGGAATCTGATGAAACTAGTGCCATTGCGTTCGTCTTGTCTTCCTGATTCTGGCCATATATTTACTTTTTCAAACGGGCTCAGTATGCAAAAGATATCGCGTTCTGTTCGAAAACCCAAACAGGAAAAAAAAGGGGATGATTGTACAGTCCGTACAGTCTGTACAGTGCCATGTGGCATGCTGACTGTACAAGTCGTATGATCATACAGATGACATGGAAACTCCTGGGGATGACATGTGGCAGGTGATGTGGTGTACGACAGACAACTAGACCAATCTATGGGTGACATGTGTCACCACTGTAAGGGTGACACGTGGCACGGGATGACGTCAGCAGGTGACTAGGCAGGTACGGTGGAAAGGAACGTGGCAGGTGATGTGGACCATCTGACATTTGACACTTGGAAGTTTTTGGTTGGGTGTTGAGGTGCCACGTGGCCTTGTCATGGGCTGCCACATGGCACCTTGTGGTTGGTTCGTGGTTTTGTATAAAATTTATATGGGTTCACCGGGGTTGAACCCCCGACCTTCCTCTGAGCTGTGGACTGGCAGGACCGGGCTAACCGCCCAGCCCATGGGTGGTTCTTATTATGTATACGACAAAAAATATATTTATTTTTGATTAATGTATTTGTCGGCGAGGGAAAGGGCTGGGGCTTAGCCCCAGCCCACGGTTCAACATATGTCACCACATGTCCGCCCCATGTAACCGGGAGCACGGGGTTTGAAATTGCGGGTGTGTGTGGATAGGGACCAACCCTTGGTCCACGGGGAGTTCCATATGACCCAGACCATCCACCAAAAAAGGGCACGCGGTTAGCCACCGGTTTTATCCGTACACCCGATGACCAGGAGCCAGCAGAGGGGGGCCAGCGCAGAGCCAGTGGAGCACCCGACCACATGGCCACCTCCCATATGACTAGGAGCCCGTGCCAAAGGGGTGGCACCCTATTTTTAAAACTAAAATGGGTTTTTTGCTATAGTTTGGGATTTTATTTGTTATTAAGCCTGTTTTTAATGGATTTTCTCCATTTTTGGGAGATATTGGGCATTTTTGGAGCCCAAATTTTGGGAGGAAGTTGGAGATGGATAACCAACTTTAGATCTATATAAACCAGGCCTATTTGAGGCCATGGAAGGACAGTCAGAGCAGAGTTATGCTGAAGGGAAGCCAAGCCAAAGCCATTTTTATGCAGAGAAGTTATTGAGGAGCAGACGCTTGCGGGCCATTTCTGGGAGCTTCGGACGTCCGTTTTGCGTGTCGTTTTCTTCGCTGGGTTCTTGAGATATGGAAGAACATGACCAGATCAGTCTTGTAGCCAATTAGCACTACTACGATGTACTTTTGCTCTTTTGAATAGAAATAAAGAATCCTCCCCCACAGAGACAAAGGCCTGGAGACGTAGGCAAAGTTGTGCCGAACTCCGTTATCAATTATTGTGTTATGGTTTGCTGTCTATTATTTCATTTC
This sequence comes from Picea mariana, assembly GCA_032191745.1. Lineage (NCBI taxonomy): Eukaryota > Viridiplantae > Streptophyta > Pinopsida > Pinales > Pinaceae > Picea > Picea mariana. The sequence goes on from JASDQU010503056.1 coordinate 141,215, forward strand.
AGATCTGCATATGTGTATATGGCTGTCATAATTCCTCTCTTTTCCTCATTCTTTCATTAATTTTTCTCAAATGGTTAATTAATGCATGCAAAATTAAAACTCAACCATAGTCATTAAAAGGTCCTACGGATCAAGTGGTATCAGAGCTAGTTGACGTTTGAATTTGAGTTTTGCATGTTAACCAGGGAAAAGCTACAATGTGGTGAAGGCAATCTTGTTGCAGAGAATCCATTAATTGGATTGAGAAAGAGATCTTCTCACAACGAGAAGATGGCATCGGAAGAAGGGATTTCTCAGGATGAGAAAGAGTTCCGGAAAACATTCCTTGCTATGTTGGAGATGGTGAAAGTTTTGTACGAGGATTACTTGGAACGAAAGAGACCAGTTTTGGGTGAATCTTCAAAGGGAAAAGTGAAGAGGAAGAGGACCATCCTCAGATTCCTCCTTCACCTCCATCAACACCTCCTTCTTCTCCTAGTTCAAGTTCTAAATATAGTGGAAAGAAAAATGTTCATAAGAATAAGAATGAAATGCCATTGTTAAAACTTGATGTTAAATTTGAGTTGCCCATATATGATGGTGAAGTAAATGCAGAAAAACTTGACAATTGGATCAGGCAGATGGAGGTATACTGCAGTGTGCAACAGATCAAAGATGAGACCACACAAATTAAGTTGGCATCTTTGAGACTTGCAGGTACAACTCTCATCTGGTGGCAAAGCAAGTTGAAAAAGGCAACGTAACAAGTGGGTAATGTATTTCCATCATGGAAGAGTTTCATTTTTGCACTTAGGAAATAATTCTATCCTTTGGGTTATAAAGAAAAAGCATTAATTGAATGGCAATATTTAAAACTAAGAAAAGGACAAACAACGCAAGAATACACTGATGGATTTCGAAAAATGGCATTA
>JASDQU010503056.1:158999-174347 GCA_032191745.1 Picea mariana
GTTCTGTCTGAAAACCCAAACAGGCAAAAAAAGGGGATGACTGTACAGTTCGTACAGTGCCATGTGGCACACTGACTATACAGGCTGTACGATCGTATAGATGATGTGTCAACTCCTAGAGATGACATGTGGCAGGTGATGTGGTGTACGACAGACAACTGGACCAATCTATGGGTGACATGTGTCACCACTGTAAGGGTGACACGTGGCACAGGATGACGTCAGCAGGTGACTGGGCAGGTACGGTGGCAGGGAATGTGGCAGGTGATGTGGACCATCCGACATTCGACACTTGGAATTTTTTGGTTGGGTGTTGAGGTGCCACGTGGCCCAGTCATGGTCTACCACGTGGCACCCTGTGGTTGGTTCGTGGTTTTGTATAAAATTTATATGGGTTCACTGGGGTCGAACCCCCGACCTTCCTCTGGGCTGTGGACTGGCATGACTGGGCTAACCGCCTGGACCATGGGTGGTTCTTATTATGTATACAGAAAATAATATATTTATTTTTGATTAATGTATTTGTCGGCAGGGGGAAAGGCTGGGGCTTAGCCCCAGCCCACGGTTCAACATATGTCACCACATGACCGCCCCATGTAACCGGGAGCACGGGGTTTGAACTTACAGGTGTGTGTGGATAGGGACCAACCCTTGGTCCACGAGYGGGTTCCATATCACCCGGACCATCCACCAAAAAAGGGTGCGCGGTTAGCCACCGGTTCTATCCATACACCCGATGACCAGGAGCCAGCAGAGGGGGACTAGCGCAGAGCCAGTGGAGCACCCGACCACATGGCCGCCTCCCATATGACCAGGAGCGCACGCCAAAGGGGMTGCACCCTATTTTTAAAACTAAAATGGGTTTTTTGCTATAGTTTGGGATTTTATTTGTTATTAAGCCTGTTTTTAATGGATTTTCTCCATTTTTGGGAGATATTGGGCATTTTTGGAGCCCAAATTTTGAGAGGAAGTTGGAGATGGATAACCAACTTCAGATCTATATAAACCAGGCCTGTTTGAGGCCATGGAAGGATAGTCAGAGCATATTTATGCTGAAGGGAAGCCAAGCCAAAGCCATTTTTATGCAGGGAAGTTATTGAGGAGCAGACGCTTGCAGGCCATTTCTGGGAGCTCCGGACGTCCATTTTGCATGCCGTTTATTTTCTGGGTTCTTGAGATTTGGAAGAACATGACCAGATCAGTCTTTTAGCCAATTGGCACTGCTGCGATGTACTTTTGAGCTTTTGAACAGAAATAAAGAAGCCTCCCCCACAGAGACAAAGGCCCGGAGACGTAGGCAAAGTTGTGCCGAACTCCGTTATCAATTCTTGTGTTATGGTTTTCTGTCTATTATTTCATTTCAAATCTTCATATGTGTATATGGCTGTCATAATTCCTCTCTTTTCCTCATTCTTTCATTAATTTTTCTCAAATGGTTAATTAACGCATGCAAAATTAAAACTCAACCATAGTCATTAAAAGGTCTTACGGATCAACTAAGTTTAGCGTACCCGCTAGAGATACTTCCATCAAATGCTAACATTGATGTGGTCCGCCAGATTTGGTGGACCCACCATATTTTTAAAACGAAATTCATTCACAGGTTAATATTGGGCATTTCCGGGATGCCACGTGTTGCCCGATGATTGGGCCACATGGTTCCCACTGATAATTCCACCTATCTGCTGATGTTTTTTCCCTGTCATTCCATACCCTAACATGTGGTGCTTCTTGAGTGGTGCCACATGGCATCGCCTGGAGGTGCCACGTGACACTTTTCTACTGGTCCACATGGACCCCTAAAAAGCCCATTAGCGGGTGACACGTGGTAGCCTTTGGTGCTGCCACATGGCATGATGATGTCAATAGCTCGTAAAATGATGTCACCCTTCCATGTCAKTTGCTGACATCATGTTGACATCAACAATATGTATGATGATGTGGCCCCTTGCTGACTGGACTTGTTTGACCACAAATTTGACTGCGAATACCTTTCAAACYGTAACTCAGTTTGACGAGCCATTTGCATCGTTAGAAAGCTTGCGACGTGCTCTTCACGATCATGTTGTTTTCACTAATTTTTGGGAAATTGTATTTTTTTCCCTTTCTCTATCTGCTGGAGCCCTTCTGAGCATTTTGAGTTGCCTCTGTGAGTCCTGAGTTATTATTAGCCTTCTCTGGATCCTTTTTGGATCATGCCTTCCCACTAAGAGATTTTTGGACCACCAAAAGATTTCATCAATCAAGTGTTAAGTGAGGGAAGAGTCCCCTCACTTTGTCCTTCTTGATCCACTTTGCCTTGCTTGGATGTGTGCCTTTTAAGCCTACTCAAAGATAATCAACATCACCCCTGCATGAAGTACTCATCCTCCTGTCTAGGATGATATCTTCCTATAGCTCATCCAAGTACTTAGGTGAAAAATCATCAACTGATGGTATTGAAACTTCCTCATCTTGATCCATGATCATGGGAGGCTCAAAACATTTCAAGTTTTCAACGTTCACAACTGAGTAAATCTACATATAAAGTGGAATATCTAGACAAAAAGCATTGGTACCCCTTTTCTCCAAGATAGTGAAGGGTCCATAACAAATGGGCTTGAGTTTCTTTCCTTCACCCTTCAATATCTCCTTGTTGATGTGAAGCCATACTCGATCTCCAACCTAGAACTGAAGATCAACCCTATGCTGGCCATGCCGAGCTTTATACTGTGCTTGAATTTTCTCCAATTGTTCCCTGACTTCCTAGTGTATTTTTTGAATCCTCTGGATGAACTTGCGGGCTCTGCCCTCTGTTCGTTCTTCATTTACATTGGAATCTCTCTCGTACATCAAGTCCAAATGAACCTTTGGTAGGTACCCAAAACATGTCTTAAAAGGTGAAATCTGAGTGGATGAATGTAAATCTTGGTTGTATGCATGTTGTACATAGGGTATCTGTTCATCCCATACCTTAGGATGCTTGCTGCAGTAGCCTCAAATAAAAATTACCACTATTTGGTTTACCACCTCTGTTTGTCCGTCAGTCTGTGGATGGAAAGTAGTGCTCCTCTTTAATTTGGTGTCCATCATTCTCCAAAAGCTAGTACAAAAGTCCCCAAGGAATCGATTATCTCAATCCAAGATGATAGATGTGGGTAATCCAAAGTGAACCCAAACATGCTGAAAGAAGAGATTAACAGTCTGCTCAACAACGATCTTCTTTTTACAAGGCATCAATATACACATCTTGCTGAACCTATCCACTACAACATACAAATAACCATGACCCCCTTTGGTCATTGGTAAACCCCCTACAAAATCCATGGATATACTTTCCTATGGATAGGATGGAACATGAAGTGGTGAGTATAGCCCCAGTTTAACGTTAGTGGGCTTACAAGTAGAACACATCACACACCCCTTTACATATTTAGTTACAATTGCTTTCATTTGAGGCCAGTTAAAAAACCTCTGCAAATGAGGCATAGTTTTTCCTACCCCAAAATGCCCAGACACAAGATAAGTATGAGATTCTCGTATTACATGGACTTGTTCACTTGTAGGAATGCATAGCTTTCCAATATGGTAGAGTATCTTTCCCTGCAAACAATAGTTCTCTACATGTGCACCAAGGGTTAGATTCACATATACTTCTTTAAAATATTCATCGATGGCATATTGTTCTATATATCTATCATGATATAAGGAAGCATTCTTCAAAAAAATAGAAGTAGCAATAGGAGGTCTAGAAAGCATATCAACTACCTTGTTACTTGTACCCTTTTTTTACTTAATTACCAAGTGAAACTGTTGTAGGAAACCCATCCACCTGTAGTGTCAATATTGTTGCAATTTGGTCTGTGCTTGAAGATACTATAAGGGTTGGTGATCTGTATGTATGATTGTTTCCTTCCCTAACAAGTAGTGCTTCCATTTCTTTACACTTTGGACTAATGCATACAACTCTTTATCATATGTAGGATAGTTAACAATAGCTTGGTTAAAATTCTCAGAGTGGCAACATATAGGCTTACAATATTGCATCAATATTGCACCCATGGCGTATCCGTTGGCATCTGTCTCAATCTCAAAAGGATGTTGAGGATTCAATAGTGCTAATACTAGTGCGGTATTGATATTCCCCTTCAAAGTGTCGAAAGATTTTTGTTTCTTTCCCTCCCACTGAAAAGTGTTCTTCACACTGGTTAAGGCATGTAGAGGAGTTTCTATGAAGGAGAAGTTGGGAATGAATCTCCTCCAATACTAGACTGCACCTAAGAAGCTTTGAACTTCGGTTACACTTTTTGGCTCAGGCCAATTTACAATTACATAAATTTTGGAAGGGTCAATTTTCAATTGTCCTCCTCTTACAATATGACCTAAGTACACAAGTGCAGTCTTTCCAAATTCACATTTAGACAATTTTACATACAAATTTTCCCTTTGCAAAGTATCCAATACTTTCTTTACATCCCTCACATGCTCATCCAAAGTCTCGCTGAAAACAAGAATCTCGTCTAAATATACAATCAAAAAGTCATCTATGAAATGCCTGAATACATCATTCATCACATGCATGAAAGTTGTTAGATCATTACAAAGCCCAAACGACATAACCAACCACTCAAAAAATCCCTGTTTGGTTTTAAAGACAATTTTCCATGCATCCTGTTCTGCGACTATGATTTGATGATATCCACTGCGCAAATCCAACTTAGTGAAATAGACAACATTCTTCAATTGATCAAGTAAATCATATATGCAAGGAAGAGGGTATCTATTTTTCATCGTGATTTTATTCGAGGCCTGGTAATCAACACACATTCGCCATGTGCTATCTTTCTTTGGCACCATCACGATCAAAGAACCACAAGGAGACGAACTGGGCCTAATGACCCTTAGATCCAATAATCCATATACGTGCTTCTTGATCTTTGTCATCTCCACAATTGACATCCTGTACATGCCCACATTAGAAAGAGGAGAATCCCACTGAAGATGTATTTCATGTTGGATTTCCCTCTTAGGAGGTAATCCATCTGGTTCTTGAAAAATATCATCATACTTATAAAAAACATCAATCAATTCCTTTTTATGAGATGGATCACACCCTTGGAAAGCATGAGATGTCCCAACATCTTTCTCTCAACAAAAAAGGGAAAAATCAAAATGAAGAGGCAGAAGCATTAGATCTGAACACAAAAAATTGATAACAGAGTTCGTCCCTTGTGGACTACGTGTTCGGGTATTGCTCTCAAATGGGTAGGCTCTTTCATTACCTCAATAAAAGAATTTGGAAAATACATAAATATACCTCATTATGAAATCAAGATGCATAAATAATGCTCAAATCATAAAACAAAAATCACCATTGAATTCGTGGCATCGAATTACCCAAAAATGACTATCTCCACGCTTCAATCCGACTCTGGCACTCCTAGGCCCAAGAAGAATTTCGTCTAGGTTTTTGTGCCCTCTACAACCTACAATTATGAAAGTTTTGTCTCGAAATATGTTCCTGCATGTCCATACGATCCACGCCGCTCCCCTGGATTGGGGTGGATTACACCTTTTAAGTAATAAATGTGGGCGGCTATACCAAGTGACACCTGTGGTACATTGGTTATGGGTGGAGTAGTTAAGGCATTGGGCATTGCGGAGGTTCTAGGATCGAATCCCACCAGACTCCATTTTTGAACGTTGGTTGTATATATATATGTTACAATATATTCTCTCCTCACTAAGTTAGCGTACTTGCTAGAGATACTTCCATCGACTGCTAACATTGGCGTGGTCCGCTAGATTTGGCGGACCCGCCATATTTTTAAAACGAAATTTGTTCATGGGTTAATATTGGGCATTTCCGTGATGCCATGTGTGGCCCAATGATTGGGCCACGTGGTGCCTACTAATATTTCCACTTGTCTGTTGACGTTTCTTCCCTGTCATTCAGTACCCTGACACGTGGCACTTCCTGGGTGGTGCCATGTGGCATTGCCTAGAGGTTCAATGTGGCACTTTTCTACTGGTCCACATGGACCCCTGAAAATCCCATTGGCGGGTAACATGTGGTAGCCTCTGGTGCTTCCATGTGGCATGCTGACATCAACATCCCATATGATGAAATCACCCTTCCATGTCAGTTGTTGACGTCAGCAGTACGGATGATGATGTGGTCCCCTGCTGAATGGCCTTGTTTGACCACAACTTTGACCGCGAATATCTTTCAAACCGTAATTCTATTTGACAAGCCGTTTGCATCGTTAGAAATATTGCGACGCAATCTTCAAGGTCATGCCTTTTTCACTAAGTTTGGGAACTTTTAATTTTTCCCCTTTCTCTGTCTGCTGGAGCCATTCTGAGCATTCTGGGTTGCCTTTGTAAGTTCTGAGTTATTCTTAGCCTTCTCTGGATCCTTTTTGGATCAGAAAGCAAATGGTAGTCATTTAGAGATTTTATACTATGTGAGACACATAGTTGTGTGAAAGTAAGATATATGGCTATTGCAAAACTTCCGTCCAACCTCTAAAGTGGGAAAGTAAAAAGGCTCGTGACAAGCATATTTTTCAAATAGCTTGCAGACCTAGGATTACAACAAAGCAAAGAAAAGGATGCCAATTTTCTCAAATGTATTTTACACATATTAGATACTTTTCGAATATAAATACCCATAATAAAAAACCATCGAGAAGTTTAGAGATAGACTGTAACACATTTTCTTGGCACCACTTCTAGATGTCTCAAGTTTGCTCCTAAATGGGAACAAATCAATTTATTATAAATTAGTGATCTATTTTTCAAATTACGTCACTTGTCACAATTATGGATATGAAACTATTGGAAATGCTGAGGTGCAGGAGGGTGACCTATGCAAGTTCTCGTCACATGGCTTAGAAACATACTGTATTAGGTACGCCAAGTATAGCTATGTAGGTTGCACAAGGATTGTATACTTTGGATGCTCACATGAGAATTCATGTAACTTATGGTCTGGAATTGGTAGAGTTAATTGCATAGATACTTGTGCAATTGACAAATCAATATCATTAGCAGCTCTGCATAGGTGCATGCTACACAGAGTTGGTACTTTGTCTATTTAGCACTTGGTCTATATTTGAATTTTGTGCGAAGAACTGATACATCTTCCCTTTCTGCACTAGCCCAGTTCTACACTTGACATCATGTTTGATAGTTTGTGCTCTATGCATAGTTCATTTACTTGGTTTCATTCATATTTGCATTTTCATTGGTGTAGTGTTTAAGAAAATCTGTTTTCTATTATCAGTTGTATTGCTGGATCAAATGATTGAATGCGATATTCTTGATGTTCATCATATAAAAAATGTTTCTTTTTTTAACTTTCATATTGTACAAAGATAAATGGGTTGCATATCTGTCTTTGAAAAAGCCCAACAACAGGATTGACATTGGCCAAAATTTATTTTACACATATATTGACTATCTTTTGAATAGAAATAACAATAATAAAAAACCATTGAGCAGTTAACAGATAAGCAACACATTTTCTTTGCAGTGTTTCTAGATGGGTGTGGTTTCCTCCTGAATTGGAGAAAATCAATTTATGATAAATTAGAAATCTATATTGAAAACTACATTTCTTGTCACACTCCGCGATGAAGAATTATTGCAAATGCAGAAGTGCGGAAGTGTAACAATGCGGGAGAGTTCCCAATGTAGGTTCTTCACGTAAGGATTAAAAAATAGGATGTCTTAAGTGCACTAAATATAGCTATGAACATATGGCACCAATTGTCCAACCTCAAGAGTGGGAAAGTAAAAAGGCTCATGACAAAAAGATTATTCAAATAGCTCGTAGCACTTGGATTACGAGAAGGAAAAGAGAAGGATGCAAATTTGCTAAAATGTCTTTTAAACATATTAGACACTTTTTGAATATCAATAAAGATAATAAAAAACCATTGAGAAGTTTACAGATAGACAACACATTTTCTTGGCATTGCTTCTTGACGTGTTGCATTTGCTTCTAAATCAGAGAAAATCAATTTATTATAAATCAATGATCTATTTTGCAAATTACATTGCTTGTCACAATGATGAATGCAAACGTATTGGAAATGTTGAGGGGTAGGAGGGTGACCGATGAAGGTTCTCGTCACAAGGATTATAAACAAACCATCTTAAGTATGACAAGTATAGTTGTGCGGGGTGTGCAAGGATTATAGACTTTCGATGCTCACACTGAGAATTTATGCAACTTATGGTATGGCATTGGTAGAGTTAGTTGCATAGAGACTTGTCCAATTGAGAAAGAAATGTCATCAACATCCGCATAGGTGTATGCTACACAGAGTTGGTACTTTATTTAGCACTTGGTTTATATTCAAATTTTGTTCGGAGAACTGATACGTCTTCCCTTTCCGCACTACCACAGTTCCACATCTGTCATCATGTTTGATAGTTTGTGTTGTATGCGAGTGTAGTTACTTGGTTTCATTAATATTTGCATTGGAATTGGTGTAGTGTTTAAGAAAACCATTTCTCTCTTATCAACTGTATTGTTAGATCATATGGTTGAATGATATATTGTTGATGTGCATTATATAAAAAAGTATTTTTTTTTTTTACTTTCATATTGTCCAAAGATAAATGGGTTGCATATATGTCATTGCATCAAGGCCAATAGTAGGATTTCCATCGACCAACATTTCGTTTACACATATATCGACTACCTTTCAAATAACAATAAAACTAATAAAAAACCATCGAGCAGTGTACAAATAAGCAACACATTTGATTTCAGTGCTTCTATATGGGTGTGATTTTCTCCTGAATTAGAGAAAATCAATTTGCAATAAATCAATCATCTATATTGAAAGCTATGTCACTTGTCACACTCAACGATGCATAACTATTGGAAATGTAGAAGCATGGAAGTGTAGCAATGCAAGAGAGTGGCTGATGTGGGTTCTCCGCACAAGGCTTAAAAAACACACTGTCTTAAGTGCACTAAGTATAGATATGAACATATGAAAATGGTTTCTAGCGTAGGTTGGAAGTGGAAAAGGAATATGACTAGAACAACCATCACTATATATTTTCACTATGTATAGACTAGGAAAGAGGAAATACGATATTTCCAGAAGATGGAGCCTTGTTTGTGGATCTGATCCAGTCTTCCACTATCTATGGGGCTATGTATTTTTGGGTGATAACTAGGGACCAAAGGTTGTTGTTTGATATGAGGTGCCACCCTACTTTTTCTGCCAAAGCCTTAGAGAACAAAAAAATATTTTTAAGCGCTTATCCTCCCAGAGATTTTGGCCAGGCTAGGAGATCCCACTTTGCCCACGAATGTGTGATCTTGTCTCCAATACCTGACCAAATGAAGCGAGAGAATAATTTTCTAATGTTTTCCAGTGTTCCTTTTGGTATCCAGGCCAATGACATCCAGTAGACCGATATGGCCTCTAGAAATTCTTTGGTTAGGGTGAGTCTTCCTGCCCTTGAGATCCACTTGAAGCTCCATCCATATAGTATTTTCTCCAGTTTGGAGATCAACCATTCCAGTCCTTTTTGAGGTAGTTATTTGGTTTTAAGTGAAAACCAAAATATTTTAGGCCTTCTAAGAAATATTGAAAAGTAAAGGGAAAGAGACTTCGATATATTTCTTCATCCTCTCTTTCCATTTCAGAGAAGGAAAGTGTAGATTTTTTTATATTTATTTGCATACCATTTGCCGAGCGAAAGAGGGACAAAATATTTGCAAGAACTTCTGCATCCCGCCTTCGACCACTACAGAAGATGAGGATGTCGTCCACAAAAATTAATTGTGTGATTCTTAGTCTTGTGGTTAGCTGAATTCCATGAAAATCCCCCAAACCAACTGCATTTTCTATAGCCCTGCTTAGTCCCTTGGCCACTAGTAGAAAGAGTAGAGGGGAGAGGGGGAATCCTTGGTGTAATCCTTTTTCAAAGGTGAAGAAAGGTGAGGCTGCTCCATTTATGAGGACCACAAAGGACACCGAGGAGATGCAGGCCATTATCCATTTGATGAAGGGGACCTTGAATCCGAGATGGGTGAGTAGGATCCTGATGTAGAACCAACTTACCTCGTTGAAGGCCTTGGAGATATCAATATTTAAAATGGTGCCCTTGGATTTTGTAGTTCTCATACTATGAAGGCCTTTGTGAGCGACCCCAATTACTTCATGGATTTGTCAAACTTCGAGGAACCCAACCTGTTCTTTCAATATGGGCGAAGAGAGTAGTGGCTTCAGCCTCCGGGGTATTACCTTTGCAATGGTTTTATATATGAAATTGTAGAGTGAGATGGGTCAGAAATCATCAAAGGAGATAGGATTGTTTACCTTAGGGATTAGACTATGAAGGTTTTGTTGAGTGGGTTGTGAATTCTACCATTTAATTTGGATTCCTCTATGACTTTGAGAATATTGCCTCCGATCAGATCGAAGAAGACCAGATAGAATTGAACTGACCAGTCATCTAGACGAGGGCTTTTATATTTTTGAAAACTTTGTAGGGTGTCTTTGAGTTCGACTTCAATCAGTTTTGCATAAAGATCTCGGTTTCCTTCCTCATCCAAAAAGTTGGGGAAGTATTTGATGATGTTGTCTATGTTGGTCCTTCTATCTTCTTTGAATAAAGTCTGGAAGTGTCTTTTTCCCATAGTTTCTAGCCCTTCGAAGGAAGTAACTAGTCTGTCTTCCTGATCCTTTAAGCTCCAAATTGTATTGGTTGCTTTTTGACCTTTGGCAAAGGCATGAAATAATTTTGTGTTCTCATCCCCATTTGCTAGCTAGATTTCCCTGCTCTTAAGTCTCCAAGATGCTTCTTGATCTGCCAATATTTTTCTTTGCTTTGCCTCTAGGTTTCTAAGAATTTCTCATGAAACTTCTGATGAGAACCCAGACTCAGAATATTGGTAGATTTCCTCCAGTTGGTCCTCAATTCTTTTGAGTTCTTGCTCATCTTATTTTTGTTTTGTTTTTTCCCAGGGAATGACCAAATTCTTGATTTTTTTTAAATTGTCCATGAATTGTATGGCTGTCGAAGTTCCCCTCGAAACTTGAAGGGGAGTCCAATTTGATTTCACCAGTTTTTGGAAGCTTTCTTCTTTGAGCCATTTGAAGTTGAATTTGAAAGGGGTGGTCAGATTTTTTGGTCCCTCTTCGAAGGTTAACCAAACAAGGGAGTGATATGAGTATCCCCCTCTTCCTATCCATTGACATAATTGGAAAGGAAGTAATGACAATGATTTGGTGATCATAAACCGATCTAACATTTTTGCCACTTGTGCTTCCCCAAATCTTAAGTTTCTCCAGGTGGGAAGAAGTTTGACTGGCGCGATGTCAATGAAGCCATTTGAAGCCAAAAGGTGGATAAAAAACGTTTTTTGGGGATCTGGGTGAGCCGAGGGGCCCCAAATTTCTGCTTCACCCAGGGAGAAGTGGAGGTCACCACCAATAATTAGATTTTCTGACTTCAAGAGTTCCTTGGTGAAGAGGGAGTTCCAGAAAAGTATCATGTCTGTGTGTGGCCCATATACATTTAGAATCTTGAGAGTCATCCCCAAACCCTTGACTTGTACCTCAAGTCCCAGACAGGATTTAGAAGCCCAAGATTTTAAGGGCTTTATCTTTCTGGAGAGCCAACCAATGACTAGGCCTTCTGATCTACCACGGGCATCCAGCCTCAGGAAATCCCATCCTAGGAAGAGTGTAGAGAGAGATTTTGTGGCTGTGCATTCGTCTTCTAGAGTTTCTTGGAAGAGAACAACCTCTGGTTGGTGAAACGTTACCAACCTTTTTAGAGTGGATTTTTTTTGGGGGCTCACTAAAACCTGACCATTCAAAGAGATGAGCTTCATGGGGGAACCCTGGTAGGTGATTTTGTTGCTCTAAGAGCCCCAAGGAGATATTTTTGTCAGCCTAAATCAATGTCCCTCCTTCCATGACATTGTGCTATGGAGAGGTGTGAATGCCTACCACGACCGTTTTTTGTTTTCAAGGGTTTCGGAGTAGGCCCAAGACCTCTAGGGTCCGAGGTAGGGATAGTACTGATTTGTTGTGGAGGTGGAAGTGAATGATGGAGTCCTTGGATCCCTTGGAGGAAGGTTCCTCTGAGGACCAAGAATTTGGGGAAGTTGGAGGAGAAGCATCCATAGGGGAGTCTTCGTCTAGTGGAGGAGAAGGGAGGGAGGCAGAGGTGAAATGGGGTTTTAGGGAAACAATGGAGGTGAGGGGGGGAAACTGGGAGGGGGGGATGCAATATTTTAAGATAAAATTGAAAGTATTTAGTAAATCATTTATAGGGTGGGGGAGAGAGAGTTTCATACCCAAGAAGTTGTTGATCATGTGATGAGGAGTTTTCTTTGGGCTGTGGTTGGGGCGTTCCTCATCGCCAATTGTTGGGACAAGTGCCAAGGCATCCACAACTGTCTCCAGTTGATCAGTTGTCATGGAGTCCTGTAAATATGTTGGGGTGGGGGAAGGTGTCTCTACTGAATTTGACACTAAAGAGGAGGAAATTTCCCTGGTTGTAGCTTGGTGCTCCTGACCTTGACGCCTGAATTCATGTGTAGAGTGTCCAGAGCACCTCCGAAATGATTTTGGACAGTCTTTGACCACGTGGACATATTCATAGAATTGTCTGTAGTGGAAGGGAACACCTTCATAGTATAGTATTTGAACTCTTGTGCATCCCATGTCTGTGAGATTGAGGAATTCCCTTAACCCTTCCTTGATATTAAGAGAGACCAGAATTCATGCTACCTCCATTTCTCCTGAGGCTAGAAATCCCATGTCTGTTGTTATGTATTCCCCTAAAAATTTCCCTGTCGCTTTAAAGAAATTTTTTGACTAGAGGTGTGGAGGGAGACCTGGTAGGAGGACCCAAATCGGGATGGAGTCTAGATGCTCATTGGAAGCGTCTAAAGTGGGGTTCCAGAGCTTCATAAGAATCAGGTAAGAATCAATTTTCCAACTATTTTGGAGTGCGGCCATGGCCAGAGAGGGTTCAACGAAAATAATCATAAACCAACCTCTAGAGAGGCGGAAGATACTGGGTGAGTTTGTGGAGTTTGTGCCCCAATTTGAAGTGGCCCAGGCTTGAAGGGTTTTTTCGCTGAATTGTCGGCCATAGGCTTTCCCCACTAGATTTTTGTTTGCCATTTTCGATACCCCTGCCATCAAAAGGTCATCACCGAGGATGAATTTTGGATATGCCTTGGATGACCCTAGACATTCATTCTGCTTCCTCCTTCTTTTCCCTAAAGTGACTTGGGCATCCAGGTCTGTGTTGGAGGGGGGGTGAGAGCCTGGTTCCCCACTTTGAATGAGGTCCCAGCCGTTGAGTTTGAATTTATGAATATTTGATGCGACAAACCCTTGCTCCAACTCTAGAGGTGCATGACCTAGTGAGTAGTCTTGGCCCTCAAAAGGAAGGTATCATTCTGTAGAGAAATCCTAGTTATGTTCTAGGGCTTGCATGACCCTTTCGTTCTGATCTTAGAAGAGAGCTTCCGGTAGTGTCTCGGGATGTACCCCAAGTTCTTCCATCCCCTGAATGGAAGTTGGGTTCACCGTGGGATCCGGTGTTAAGCCCTAATATTGGCTCATTACCCCTTAATTGGGGCATATTATATTATTATTTTTATTTTATTTATGTTAGCTTTAGGCCATTAGTTGTAATTATACCTCCTAGTCTCCTATATATACCGAGACATTTTCATTTTGAATCATCTTGTACTTGAAAATTTAAGTGGGGTAAAAGGAGGTTTCCCCCTCGAAGAGGATTATTATCTGAAATTATCTCTTTTTCAAGGCGTTGAGTACTTTTTCTGAGGTTTTTCTATGCTATATTGATATTTGGTTCTTAACATATGGTATCAGAGCTCAAGGTCTTGGGGTTTCGCTGCTACATCTAAGACACCTTGGAATTTTTGCTATACCTTTTTTTCTACAACATTTCAGAAGGAACGACTTGGAGGATATTTAGTAGATGGATTAAGGTACGTTTGTTTCAAAATTCATCTCCCAAGGCCTTATACTTTCGAAGATACAACCTATACAAGATAAGGTTCTGGAATCATCTTGAACTGAATCATTGCAGAATTTTCGCTATAAATTTTTTTTTGTAATGTTTCATACCTTGAAATCTAGAGGATATTTACAAAAATTAGTAAGGTATCTATAGTAAAACGTTCAGCATCTGGGTGATCTTAAATTTGTAGATACCCCCTGTGTAAGATAGGGTATCTGACTAGTCCTATTGACTAGTCTCGGGAAGGTGTTCCAGGTAAAACAATCATAACTTATTCCTAGAGTATCCAAATTGAGTGGGACTAGTTTCATTGGATCGTGGACAGTCTGTAGTATTTCTGGTGTGAGTTTCAGAATTTTATATCAATTAGTTTGTGCGGGGGCATGCTATACAAGTGAGATCTCCTGGAAAGGCCAAAAATCGACAAGTTGTGGGGAATTTATCGTAAATTCCACTTGGAACATCCAATTTTGATTAGACCTGTGGAATTGCAGAGAAGAGATATCAGAGAACTACAAAAAAGAAAGTTTCATACCCAGAAGGGCCTAAACTTGGGAGATACAATAGAAGAAAGATTGTCTAGAAGAACCACCTCAAAATCAAGGTTCAAAAGTGATACTTGGCCAACATGCCACCCAAAAAGGGAACTTCTACACCAAATAAGCCTCTAGACAATCCTACTTGGACTCTTGATGAAGGTGAAGAAATGCGTAGGGACATAAATGATTTACAAAATAAGATAGTAACAAAATGTGAACTATAAGAGATGATGGAGGGTTTAAAAGGGGAGATCATGGAAGTATTGAAAAATTTCGTAACAGAGAAGACACCTGAAATTGAAAATGCATCCCATGAAATTCACGATGATGACACAAGGAAGGTGAATTAAGAATGGAGAAACTCCAACTTTGGTTTGAAGACCAACAACGTTCCTAAGATTGATATGAGGAAGTTTGATGGCAAGGACCCAATCACATGGATACTTTAGATGGAGAAATTCTTTGATCTCCATAATGTGCCACATACACAAAAGGTACGAATTGCTTCTTTATATTTAGAACCCAATCAATTTTTATGGTATCGATGGCTTTGTTCTCGCAAATCACTCGTCACTTGGACAATTTTCATGGAAGAAATTATAGCAAACTATGATGATACAAGGAGCAATACCTTCATTAGCCAATTGATAAATCTCAAGAAAAAGGGTTAAGTTACCGAGCACATTGAGAACTTCCAAAGATTGAATATAAAGGTAACCGATATTCTAGATGAGCACTTGATTGATGTATTCATAGAAACTTTAAAGGATAACATTCAACATGA
>JASDQU010503056.1:177789-191904 GCA_032191745.1 Picea mariana
CGAGTTTGAGGATGCACCAACTCTGAAGCCACTCTTTACAAAGCCATTGGACATACTGCCAACAGAACAAGCCCTTCCAAGTACTCTCGGGGCCTAAAATCCAATCAAAAAAGTGGTTCAGTTTCTGAATTGATTCAGAAGCTATGTTGCTGAAAACATTAACAAAATATTGGACATAATCAGATAGGAATAGGAGCTCAGTATCACTCTACATAATATTTCGAAAAGGATTACAAATTTTAGTGAACATTTGCGAAAAGGTTTGGAGCATGATCAATCCTATTATAAAAACAAGGTAAGTACTTTCATCACATGAGTCACTAGTATGAATGAGTGTCAAAAAAGCCAGAAACAACTGCCCTCATATGAAAGGATAAAGAAAATAAAGGCAGGTTGGGAAGCACAAATAAATGTGTTGAAAGGTGCAATGGCTATTTGAAAAAACATCCATGAAAAAAGAGGAGATGCCACTTTAAAATAAATTACTACTATTAAGGAACTCTGGCACCCAAATATTTTCAAGAATTCAATCATAATCATGAAATAAGAGATTGATAGTGAGTTAGCCACAATGAAAACTAGATTGGTGAATGAATTTGAAAGCCTAAGGGAATTTGGTGATGAGGAATTGAAACAGTGGCTTGTTACATTTGTCAACAACAATGGAGACCACTTCTTAATCATCAACTAAGTCCAGTTGGAATGAAAATAAGTAGAGGAGCATATTTTCTCTCTTTGAGTTAATCAAGAAATAAACATCAGGCCAATCAAAGGATGCATTGATGACTAGATCAAGAAGGCCATGGAACAGATTGTCATCCCAGAATAAGCATTAGAGACATTTCAAGAGAAGCTCTACTAAAAAACTTGTATAAATCCAACTGCATATGTACAACAAACAAACCAGAACAACACAAAACTTCCTTCTTGGCAACTACTCAAGCAAGAATTTCATCTGTTTTTCTCTTCTTTTCTTTCATCATTTTGTAATGTCCCAAAATTGTTTGTTCTATGTTTTGTCAAAACCTAACCGTCGTTTCTAACTACATGTCTTTCTGTGTTCTAGGTCTTTCTACTATTTTATGGTCTGCAAGAGCCCCAATCCCATTATGTTTGGACAAACACTTTGACTTTTTACAGATCTTATTTAAAATAATATAGTATATTTTTTGAAATTTCCTAGTAATTATTTTGGCATTTACATAGATTATTGAAAAACAATTGTATATTTTTTAACCTTTCCAAGGTACTTTTTTGGCATAAATCGCTGTCGATTTTCTAAACTTTTACTCTTGGAAATTTTTTTCAAGCATGTGTTCACTCTCAATCATTTTTCAGTGAAATATCTTGTTCTGTTCCATGCATATGTATCCATTGAATTTCATTCTACCAATTGATCTTTTGAACTCTATGCTATGGTTAGTAAATTTGGTTTAATATTGTAAATAGTCTATAAAATAGTGCCAGACCATTTCTTAGGCCTTTCTTTGCTTGCTAAATCTGTGTTGTTTATTGAGTTACATTACATTCATGTTTATATATATGTCCTAACCATATTAATATTTATGCTCCCTTATTATATTATTAATGGATACTTGCAAACCGTTCCTATATAAACATTATTCTTAATATTTTTAAATTATATTTACTTCATTACTAACAATTTCATGGGTGTTTAACTCTCTTTATATATATTATGTTTTATCTTCTTCTTAATATTTTTAACTAATATTTACTCCATTACTAACAATTCAACATACATTTAACTTTATGTATATATATTATCTTGTATCTTATATGTATTGGCTTAACCAACATAGTCCATTGTGAGGTATTGTTTTATTTTTGAACATGATTATAATTTATTTTTTTGGATTTGATTGTTTTAAGTTCAAAGTGTTTATCAGTTTTAATGAAACAACTTGTTCTCTACATACATAAAAACATAATTTCATTCCACAAAATGATATTTTGGCATCTATGCAATGCTTATCAAACCTTGTATCATATTGTAAAACTCAATAACATAGTGTCGGGTCCTTTCTTGGGAATTTATTTCCTTGTCTCTGCTTACTTAACCGAGCTACTCCATTTTCAAGTTTTGTTTTAATTTTGAGCATGATCAAAATATTTAGTTCTATATTGAACTATTTTAAGTTTGAAGTTTCATAATTCCTCTTCTTTTGGACCTTCCATCTCTTTAGTTATAAGCAAATGGTCTTGTTTAAACTTTGGTGTAACAAGAAGGTGTATTGGTAACCAGATTGTGATATATTATTATCGATTTCAACATTGTGCACAAGGAACATTTTTTGTTCAGGAAAATATACCCTATTTTATTTCCACAAAATCTAGGTTGGGGACATTTTACCACATTTCCTTCACATCGTGACATCCACACACTTTTCATTGTTTCTTCTATAGCTCCACTTCAATACATGTTACATTGCTTCCTATGTATATGTAACGTCCCCGACCATCAACCCCACTGTCGGGCAATGCTACTATGCAGAAAAATTCTCATACTTATATATATAACATGCATATTAAATCAAATTAACAGATTTAATGAATTTTAACCAACAATACAGAGTAATCACAATTTTACTGCTAACATACAGGATTAATGGAATTAACAGTAAATATCATTGCAACAAAATACATGATAATATTGCAAGCATCACAGACATGCATTTTAATTGAAATTAAACACAGAATTAATACATATCTTTGAAACTGTAGTAACTCCACCAACCATGTGCAGACCTTCCATGAACCTCCCATCCTTAGACCACGCTACTCATCATGCTCAACAGTGGGTCATCCCTGAGCTGGGACTAAGCTCCACCCAGGGCAAGGGAATCCTAGACTAGGTTGAGGTTACAAGAAAAATGCATAGAGCAACTAGAAGGATTCTCTCCTGGAGCCTTCTTATGCCCACTACTCACGAACTCTCATTCCCCACATTCTTGTTCCACCCGAGAGTATACACCTTCACAAGAACAATCCATAGGTGCTTTACCTCTCTCTCTAGGTCTCAACAACAGGCCGGATCAAGAATTCTCAGAGCTTCGTAGCTGGTGTTGGATTCTCTCTAGGAGAAAACCACTTCCCAGCATACTCTCTCACATAGAGAGAGCTTCTCACAGGCCTAACAACCTACCTCTTCTGCCAAGGGCCTGACAACCTAGTTTTTCAACCAGTTTTCAACTCAACTCTTGCAAGTTCAAGATAACAGCAACAACAACTGGTTAATTCCACTCATGAAACATAAAAGGCAGCAACCCAAAGACAATTTAGGTACAGACTCGACTTTGCAAGAGAGGATAGGATGGGCTCACAGGACACACATGTGACACGGCTCAATCCGCGGGTTTACCACTGGTTTTCAGGGTGCGTGACAAGGAATCCACACAGAGGTCGAACAAAGAATCAATGGTTTAGACAGAGGGTGTATCGGTTTCTCAAGAAAACATCATATACTTTGGTTTTCAGATCTGCGTGAGGCATACAGAGATTATACACATCTTCCATATAGTTCAGACAATGGACAATAGAATGGAGGATGAACGCAGAGACCAGATGAAATTTACAGTTTCAGACAGCCCACGACAAAATGGAGGAAGAACCCCCAAATCAGCTGACGCTTCAGCTTTTAACCGCATGTGCCCAGGTCGACACTTGTCTTCCTCGAGCTGCATGCGTTCCCTTTTTCCCACGTTGGAGCTACATGCGTTGCCTCTCCCAGGACTTAGGATAAAAACATGTTTTGTCACACAACTTTAGAATAATAATAAAATATTATTCTCAAGGACTTAAGTCCCTAATCGTAGCCCCTCTTTCCAACCTTTCAGCCCCTTTTTCCCTTACCCACCCTATGGAATCTTAGTTCCCCATCACTCTTTCTTCATGGTTGGTCTAACACATCGATGTTTAATCTTTATTAATCTTTTGCATAATTACATATACAAAAATAGGCTCCTGGCCTTTAACACTTAGGCTCTCCGACCTAATAAACACATAAGCCCACCAACTTATCAATACTCGACTCACCAGCCTATAGAACATGATTTAAAATTCATAAACATGATTACAATAGGGCTCATCCTTGGGGATATTACAATCGCCTCCCCTTATTTTTGCACTGTCCTTAGTGCAAATTTTACACACCATCAACAAGATTTTCAAAATCTTCAAAAAGATGTGGGTATTCTACCAACATAGAATCTTCATGTTCCCAAGTCGCGTTCTCAGTACCATACGAGTTCCATTGGACCTTTACAAGCCCTACGGCTCGATTCCGGAGCTGTTTTCTTTTCCTGTCTAATATGCGCACAGGATGCACTTGCAGGACACCTTCTTGCTCCACCTAAATCACATTCTAATAGATTACATGATTTGCATTAGGTATATATTTCTTAAGAAATGGAACATGAAACACATTATGTACAGTCATAGATGTAGGTAATGCAAGCATATATGCAACTGTCCCAATCCTTTCTAGGATTTCAAATGGTTCACAAAATATGGCTGCCAACTTGGCACAATTTCCCAGCTTTAGGGAACTTCTATTGGCTTTCACTTTCAAGAAAACATGATCACCAACTTTAAACTCTCTATGGGTTCTGTTTTTATCAACATAACTTTTCTTCCTGTCTTGGGCAACCTTTAAATTCTGCTTAATTTTTAGCATCTGTTCTTCTATTTCCTTGAGAAAATCTAGCTCAACTACTACCCTATCAGCTGGATTATCCAAGCTTACTGGAGTATTGGACTTTCTGCCATAAAGTGCTTCAAATGGGCTCATCTTCAATGATGCTTGATACCCATTGTTGTAGGTGAATTCTACCAAGTGTAGGTAGTCTTCCCATTTCGATGGTTTGTCCATCACATACATCCTTAGTATGTCTTTTATTACTCGATTCACTCACTCTGTCTTTCCATCAGACTCAGGATGATAGGCTGTGCTAAAGTTTAGTTTCGTTTCGAACCCCTTGAATAACCCTTTCCAAAAATTTGAGGTAAATTTCAGGTCTCTGTCAGACACAATTGTCTTGGGAATATCGTGCAATCGTGCCACTTCCTTCATAAAGATGTCGGCAACATCCGCTGCCTTGTGAGTAGTATTCAGTGGAATAAAATGGGAATCTTTCGTAATCTTTTCCACCATCACCATGTGATGCAGGAGCATTGTGCAAAGCCTAAAGAACATGACTAAGCCCAAGGAGCAACTGGACGCACGGGGAAAGAAAAAGAGAACATTTTCATAAGACCCTTTTTTTTTAAATTTGAAACAAAAGGCATTAATGTAATAGTTAGGAATATGGCATACTTCGCATTTATATCTTAGAGATTGTAAAAATACCTGGGGAAATTACTCCCATCTGTCATTTGTATTGAGGCATTTAAGTCTGTTAATGTGAGAGTAGGTAGATATGAATGTTAGATTAGACAGTTTAGAGAATAGGAGGGAAAACAGATATAGACACCCTCATTCTTGTGTTTTTGTATTATTAGCATAGAGAAGAAGAGGAGAGTTGTGGCAGAGAGTTGTAGAGGAGAAGTCCATGTATAGGAGATTTGAGTCAGATTTCATGGTGTTATGATGTTTTCTATCTATACATGATGAATGGTATGCTTAAAATTGTTTTATTCTCTCTGATTATGCAATTGCTTTAATACTATGTTGAACGTATGACTTTATGTTTAATGTTTGAAGTATGAGAGAGGGAGAATGAGTTTCAATTGTTTCTCTTCCTAAGTGAGAGAAGTTCCTGCAAGGTGTGCAGTGAAGTGTCTGTAAGGTGTGCATTGATGAAGTTCTGAGTGTTATCTCAGAGAGCTCAAGAGGGATACCATTGCTCTCATTCCAGCAGAAGAGCAAGTGAAGCACAGAAGTTGTGCAAGGTGTGCGCAGGTTGGTTGAAAACTTAGAACTTCTCAACCAAGGGGAGAGTTGAAGGACTACTATTGCAGGGAGTGCATAGAGTCGAAGAATCGAATACTTAGAAGTATTTGAAAGTTTTCCGCAAGGAGTGCGCGCAGGGGTCCTTTTGAGACTTGAGTTGTAAAAGAAAGCTCAGGAGGGTCAGTAACTTTGAGAGTACCCAAAGGGAGTTGAAGATTGAAAACGTATCACAGAAGTTAAGTTCCAATAGAAGAACACTGGTTCATTTCACAAGAGCTGTCAAGGAGGAAACAAGCGGTCGAAATTCTTCGTGGAGAACTTGTGAAGTCGTGAGGACCATAGGAGCTAAGAGGATTTGCAGGTTGGATAAGGGTTGGACGAAACCATCCCTTGGGGTCTAGGATTCAATGACGATCGTTGATCATAACTGTTGAGTTGTCAAGATCATTTCGGTAAATCGGGGTTCATAAATCCGGAGTGTAGACGAACGACTGTTAGAGGTTCATTCAAATCCCGAAAGTCGGAAAGGTTGGAGTGACAGGCGACAAGAATCTGTGTCAGAGACAGAGGATAGTGGGGAAGACAGGTGGCGTACTCGTCGCCAGGCGGAGTCAAACTTCGTTGATTGTTTCAGGGTTTCGTAGGTTGGAGAGCCGGAAGCCTTACATCAGGATTCGCGAAGACACAAAGCCCGAAACTCCGAATCGACGGAAAGTCCCACAGGGGAGCCAGTCTTTGATGAATGCATCAGGGTTCGACATTTTGGCATTTTTGAAGAAAAGAGACAGGGGTTCCTTTTTTCGAGATTCGTGAAATTGGGAAATGTGATACGACTATGGAGAAGGCTGGGCCAAACATTTCAGTGAATCGACATTTCGGGTTTCGATAGTAGAGGGCTGAGAAACTCGACATCAAGGATCATGAAATTGCTAGACCTGAAGTCCCGAATTAGAAAAGGGCATGACGTTATTGTGGTCAAGGAGATTTGGGTTGGCGCCTGGTGTTCACACAGGCTCAATTCATAAGGACCTGTGGAAAACACTGTTTTGTGCATGTGTGTGGGATTCTCTGTGGGGAAAACCAAAGAGTCAACTAGACTCAAGGGAAGATTTAGAAATATCCTGCGCGGACCTTGACCCAAGGGTTCGGGGGTCTGCACCAATAATGGTATCAGAGCACAGGACAAGTCTTTGCTTTCTATAGCAGAGAAAAGAGAACCATTTCCAGCCATGCCGCCGAGAAGAAGAGACAGACCAATGCCTGATCCAGCAGTGGAAAGGGAAATGTGTGAACTACGTTCTAGGCTTGATGCCATGGAGACTGCACAGAGGCACACAGTCGACACTGGGGATATCAGTGAGGCTGACCATGAAAATGAAGCTGGACACAAAGAAGAAGTTGCAGTCGAAGATGCTGCAGATGAATGCCTAATCAGAGCTATTGCTAGGATAGGTGCCAAAGCAAAGATGGACATTCCAGTATATGAAGGAAACCTAGATGTTGAAGAGCTTCTAGACTGGATTAGAACTCTGGATAAATACTTCGACTATGAGGATGTCGAGGAAGAAAAGAAAGTCAAACATGCCGTCACAAGACTTAATGGGCATGCAACACTATGGTGGGATGAACTACAAGTTGACAGATGCTGGAAGGGCAAGCAGAAAATCAAAAGCTGGGATAGAATGGTTGCAAAGATGAAAGCCAAATTCATACCCAAGGACTATCAAATTACTCTATTTTGGAGGATGCAGAATTTGAGATAGAAGCTGATGTTAGTGAAGGAATACACTGAAGAGTTCTACAAGATAAACATTAGAGCAGGTCATCAGGAAAGTGATGATGAAAAGGTTGCCAGATACATGAATGGTCTGAGATATGACATCCAAGATGAGATGAGCATGATGATCATTCAAACTGTGGAAGATGCTTATCAGATGGCTCTAAAGGATGAAGAGAAGCTGAGTCGAAAGAAAGGTCAAAGAGGCCAAGATAGAAGTCAAGATAGAGGCAAAACAATTGCCCAAGACAGAACTCAGAGACCTAAAGAAGAAGGGAAGAAAACTCAAACTCAAACTGAGAGAGGAGGAAGCTCACAGAGAGGGTAGTATGCCGATAGAAATACTTTTCCTCGAGCTAGAGGAAGAGGAAGAGGTCGAGGTGGTGAAGTGAAATGTTTTGTCTGTGGGAAAAATGGACATAAATCTTATGAGTGTCCAGATAGAAAGAAAGATAGTGGTGAAACTCACATTGCCGAAGCTCAAAGACGGAATATTGAGGTAGAAGATGATGAGGGCGGAAGATCTTTGATGATGAGGAAAGTTCTCTTGAAGCCAGAGAAGGAGGCAGAGAACCCAACCCAAAGAAACAGTCTGTTTCGGACTACTTGCAAGACAAAAGACATAGTATGCAAAGTCATCGTGGACAGCAATAGCATAGACAATCTCATTTCTACAGAGATGGTAGAAAAGCTGGAGCTAGAGACTATCGTACGTCCAAGCCCATACAGAGTTTCGTGGCTACAAAAAGGATATCAGGTAAATGTCACTAAACAATGTTTAGTTGAATTTAAAATAGGGGGATATAAGGATGAAATATTATTTGATTTCATTCCCATATATGTTTGTCATCTATTGCTGGGTAGACCATGGCAATATGACAAAAATGTGGTTCATGCTGGGAGAAAGAACACGTACACCCTGGAGACAAATGGGAGAACGCACATGTTGTTGCCGATTAAGGACAAAGAGGTGAAAACAGATAAAAGCAACACTATACTTCTCATGAGTGGGAAGGAACTTCTTAAAAAGGTTAAGAAGAAGGAAGACACACAATTTATTGTGGTTAGGAAGCCAAAAATTGTTTTGACCAGTACAAGAGTGGATGATTTACCAGAGGAAATCTAGAAGTTGCTGGAAGAGTTCACTGATATAGTAGTGGACGAACTACCTTGTTCATTACGACCTATCAGGAGTATAAGCCATCACATTGATCTTATACCTGCAGCATGTTTACCAAACAAAGACGTGTACAGATTGATGCCGGAGGAGAATGAAGAAGTCAAGAGGCAAGTCCAGGATTTAATGGACAAATGATTGGTTAGAGAAAGCTTGAGTCCATGTGATGTTCCAAAAATGCTCAGCCCAAAGAAAGATGGAGGCTAGAGAATGTGTACAGACTCAAGAGAAATCAATAAGATTACCATCATAAACAGATTTTCATTACTAAGGATGGATGATTTGATGGATTTCTTGAGTGGAGTAAGATTTTTTTCAAAGATTCATTTGAAAAGTGGGTATCATCAAATTCGTATGAGAGAAGGAGATGAATGGAATACAACATTCAAGATGAATGAAGGGCTGTATGAATGGCTTGTTATACCATTTTTCTTAACAAATGCACCTAGTACTTTCATGAGATTGATGAATGAAGTCCTGAAGGAGTTCATCGGGAAATTCGACATTGTATATCTTGATGATTTATTGATTTTCAGCAAGACTGAAGCAAAGCACTTAAAGCATTTAGCTACAGTAATGGGGAGATTACAACAAGAGAAATTGCTGATTAATATGAAAAAATCATCATTTATGAGGACAAAACTCATTTATTTGGGTTTTGTTATCTCTGTGAATAAGTTAAAGATGGACCCGGAAA
This sequence comes from Picea mariana, assembly GCA_032191745.1. Taxonomy (NCBI): domain Eukaryota; kingdom Viridiplantae; phylum Streptophyta; class Pinopsida; order Pinales; family Pinaceae; genus Picea; species Picea mariana. The sequence continues at coordinate 187,349 of JASDQU010503056.1, forward strand.
AGGTGAATGCGATCAAGAATTGGCCATCGCCGAAGAGTGTATTTGAAGTTCGAAGCTTCCATGGTTTGGCTAGTTTCTACAGAAAATTCATCCGAAATTTCAGTGGGATTAGCACACCGATGATGGATAGGGTGACAAAAAGGCATAAAGATTTTCATTAGACAAAAGAAGTAGAGAAGAGCTTCAATTTGCTGAAGAAGAAGATCACGTAGCAACAAATTCTTGTTTTGCTAGATTTTAACAAGACATTTTAGGTCAAGTGTGACATGAGTGGGTTTGCAATTGGAGTGGTCTTGAGCCAAGATGATAAGCCAGTTGCATACTTCAACGAGAAGTTGAATGAAGTGAAGATTAAATACTCAACATATGACAAAGAATTTTATGCAGTCATACAAGCGCTAAAGAAATGGAGACACTATTTGATTCCTAAAGAGTTTGTTTTGTACAACGATAATCATGCTTTATAATTCGTGACTCAATCAGAGAAGTTGAACCAAAAACATGCTAAATGGGTTGAATTCATGCATAATTTTACTTTTGTGATTAAGAATATTTCTGAAACTGCTAACAATGTTGCTGATGCTTTGAGCAGGAAATGTTTGCTTATGCAGGAATTTAGGGTCAAAACTTTGGGTTTTGATAACCTCAAAGAGATGTACAGGGATGATCCAGATTTTAAGGAAGTGTATGAGGCATCTTAGAATCCAGTTCTTAGGGATAGAACCCAATGGATTGAATACATGATCCAGGATGGATTATTGTTCAGGGGCAATCAACTATGTATTCCAAAATGCTCCATGAGGGAGAATTTGCTGAAAGAAAAACACAATGGAGGATTGGCCGGACACTTCGGTCATGGCAAGACATTCTCAAAATTGAATGGCTCATAATTTTGGCTAGGAATGAGGACAGATGTTAAGAAATTTGTGGACAGGTACAGGATTTGTCAGCACACAAAAGGGAAAAGGCAGAACACAGGGTTATACCAGCCACTACCCATACCAGAAAGGCTGTGGGATGCAGTGAGCATGGATTTCATATTAGGATTGCCAAGAATGCAGAGAGGTTGTGATTCGATCTTTGTGGTAGTAGACAGATTTTCCAATATGGCACATTCTATACCATGCCAGAAAACCAGCGACGCAACTCATATTGCGAACCTATTTTTCAAAGAAGTCATCAGACTTCACAACTTTCCAAGGAGTATTGTTTTGGATCAAGATACCAAGTTCGTTGGACATTTCTGGAGGACTTTATGGAAGAAGCTAGGGACAAGTTTTTCATTTAGCTCAGCGTATCATCCTCAGACAGATGGGCAGACAGAAGTTGTGAACAGAAGCTTGGGAGATTTGTTGAGGAGCCTAGTGACTGAACACCACTGTCAATGGGATCATATTCTGCCACAGGAAGAATTTGCTTATAATGATTCGATCAGTAGAAGTACAAGGCAGAGTCCATTTCAGATTGTATATGGAATGCAACCAAGGGGAGTTTCTGAATTGAGAGATGTGGAACAAGCTGAATTCATAAGTGCTAATGCAAAGGACTTTGCAGAAGTAATGAAGGAGCTTCACAGTGGAATTAAGGAGTGATTGCAGAGTTCAAATCAAGAATACAAGTGCAGAGCAGATCAAGACAGGAGAGAACTTCAATTTGAAGTTGGTGATTTGGTTCTTGCACATCTGAGGAAGGAGAGGTTCCCAAGGGGAACATATAACAAACGGAAAATGAAAAAGATTGGACCATGCAAGATCATAAAGAAATTTGGGGAAAACGCATATGAGATTGAATTACTTGATGGGATCGGAATTTCACCAATATTCAATGTTACGGATTTGTACCCTTACAAAGCTGAAGAAACAAGAATAGAGAATGAATAGAAAGAGGTTTAGTGGACCAAACAATTGCCTGTAGCTGGAAAGCCACAGACGGAAAGTATAATTGACAAGAGAGTCAACAAGAAGACCAGGAGGAAGGAGTATTTTGAATACTTGGTCAAGTGGAAGGGACATCCAATTGAAGATGCCAGCTGGGAAGATGAAGTAGAAATTTAGAAGCATGGACAGACCGTGCAAAAGCTCATGAACAGGAGTTCATGAAAATTTTCAAGCGAGGGAGTATGATGCAGGAGCATCGTGCAAAGCCTAAAGCACACAACTAAGCCCAAGGAGCAGCTGAACACGCGGGGAAATAAAAAGAGCACGTTTTCATAATACCCATTTTTTTTTAATTTGAAACAAAAGGCATTAATGTAATAGTTAGGAAGATGGCATACTTCACATTTATATATTGGAGATTGTAAACAGACCTATGGAAATTACTCCCATCTATCATTTGTATTGAGGCATTTAAGTCTGTTAATGTGAGAGTAGGTAGATATGAATGTTAGATTAGACAGTTTAGAGAATAGGAGGGAAAACGGATATAGACACCCTCATTCTTGTGTTGTTGTATTATTAGCATAGAGAAGAAGAGGAGAGCTGTAGCAGAGAGCTATAGAGGAGAAGTCCATGTACAAGAGCTTTGAATTAATATATGAAGCTTTGAGTCAGATTTCATGGTGTTATGATGTTTTCTGTCTATACATGATGAATGGTATGCTTACAGTTGTTTTATTCTCTCTGATTATGCAATTGTTTTAATACTATGTTGAACATATGACTTGATGTTTAATGCTTGAAGTTTGAGAGAGGGAGAATGAGTTTCAATTGTTTCTCTTCCTGAGTGAGAGAAGTTCCTGCAAGGAGTGCAGTGAAGCGTCCGCAATGTGTGCGTTGATGGAGTTCTGAGTCTTATCTCAAAGATCTCAGGAGGGATACTGTTGTTCTCATTCTAGCAGAAGAGCAAGTGAAGCACAGAAGCTGTGCAAGGTGTGCGCAGGCTGGTTGAAAACTTAGAACTTCTCAACCAAGGGGAGAGTTGAAGGACTACTGTTGCAGGGAGTGCACAGAGTCAAAGAATCAAATACTTAGAAGTATTTGAAAGTCTACCGAAAGGAGTGTGCGCAGAGGTCCTTTTGAGACTTGAGTTGCAAGAGAAAGTTCAGGAGGGTCAATACCTTTAAGAGTACCCAAAGGGAGACGAAGATTGAAAACGTCTCACAGAAGTTAAGTTCCAGTAGAAGAACACTGGTTCATTTCGCAGGAGCTGTCAAGGAGGAAAAGAGCGGTCAAAACTCTCCGAGGAGAAGTTGTGAAGTCGCGAGGACTGTAGAAGCCAAGAGGAGTTGCAAGTTGGATAAGGGTTGGACGAAACCATCCTGTGGGGTCCAAGATTCAATGGCGATTGTTGATCATAACTGTTGAGCTGTCAAGATCATTTCGGTAAATTGGTGTTTGTAAATCTGGAGTGCAGACGAACGACTGTCGAAGGTTCATTCAAATCCCGAAAGACAGAAAGGTTGGAGTGACAGGTAGCAAGAATCTATGTCAGAGATAGAGGACAGCGGGGACGACAGGCGACATACTCATTTCCAGATGGAGTCAAACTTTATTGACTATTTCGAGGTTTCGTAGGTTGGAGAGCCAGAAGCCTTGCATCAATATTCACGAAGACGTGAAATCCGAAACTCCGAATCGACGAAAAGTACCATAGGGGAGCCAGTCTTTGCTGAACACATCAGGGTTTGGCATTTCAAAATTTTTGAAGACAAGAGACAGGGGTTCCTTTTCCGGGATTCTCAAAATCGCGAAACGTGATATGGCTGTGGAGGAGGACGTGACAAAACATTTCGGTGAATCGACATTTCAGGTTTTGGCAGTAGAGGGACGAGAAAATTGACATCAAGGATCGTGAAATTGTGAGACTTGAAGTTCCGAATTAGCGAAGGGCGTGACATTATTGTGGTCAAGGAGATTTGGGTTAGCACCTGGTGTTTGTTCACGTAGGCTATATTCATAAGGACCTGTGGAAAACACTGTTGTGTGCGTGTGTGTGGGATTGCCTGTGGGGAAAACCAAAGAGTCAACTAGACTCAAGGGTAGATTTAGAAAGATCCTGTGCAAACCTTGACTCTTGAGTTCGGGGGTCTGGACCAGTAATGGTATCAGAGCGCAGAACAAGTCTTTGCTTTCATTAGCAGAGAAAAGAGAACCATTTTCAGCCATGCCACCGAGAAGAAGAGACAGACCAATGCCTGACCCAACACTGGAAAGGGAAATGCGCGAGCTACGTGCCAGGCTTGATGCCATGGAAACAACACAGAGGCGCACAGTTGACACTGGGGATATCAGTGAGGCTAACAGTGAAAATGAAGCTGAACACGAAGAAGAAGTTGCAGTCGAAGATGCTGCAGATGAACGCCTATTCATGGCTGTTTCTACGATAGGTGCTAGAGAAAAGATGGACATTCTAGTATATGAAGGAAACCTGGATGTTGAAAAGATTCTAGACTGGATTAGAAATCTGGATAAATACTTCGACTATGAGGATGTTGAGGAAGACAAGAAAGTCAAACATTTCATCACAAGACTTAAAGGGCATGCAACACTATGGTGGGATGAACTGCAGGCTGACAGACACTGCAAGGGCAAGCAGAAAATCAAAAGCTGGGATAG
>JASDQU010503056.1:195285-213316 GCA_032191745.1 Picea mariana
TGGAGAGGAGCGCTCCCCCTTACACTATCTCGGAGCGCCGGCGCTCCCCAATACACTGTCAGGGAGCGTTATAACGCTCCCCTAGCCCTTTTAAGGGAGTGCTATAGATTTTCAGAGCGTTGGCGCCCCCCTAAAGCCTACCAGGGAGCACTACAATGCTCTGATGGCCCTTTTGAGGGAGCGCTACCTATTCTAGGTGGTTATTAAGCTTGCCTCTCACTTGTCGCAAGTGTCGCAAATGTTGTTGAATCGTGTTATCATAATGACGACACTAAAGAGGCACTTGAAACATCTTATATGCTTGGTTTGAAGGAAGAAACTGGTTCACTGGAGTCAAACACCTCTTAACACCTAAGAGGGCTTCTTAATCAAGAGTTTGGAAGGGGAACGCTCCCCTAAAACTGCCTGAGAAGTGTTGGCGCCCCTCTACCATGCTTCAGAAGTGTTGTAGCGCTTCTCCACCCCTTTGCAGAAGTGCTACTCAGATTTGAAGCGCTAGCGCTTCCCTTGGCCTTCTCTGGAGCGTTCTAGCGCTCTGATGCCCCTTCTGAGGGAGCGCTCTCCATTCTGGGTCAAAATTGCTCAGCTGGATAAGTGTCGCATTATCCCTCTCAATTGTCGTAAGTGTTGCATCCTCCCCACAACTTTCGCAAGTGTCGCAAGTTGGTCACTAGTGTCGCAAAGGATGTTCAGACATACTGCCATGTCAACGACACTAAAAGGAGACACTTATAACATCTCACATGACTGATTTGAAGGAGGAGAACTGATCTACTGAATTCAAACAACCTTTTTCCATCTGAAAGCACCCAAAAAACTGAGTTTTGGAGAGGAGCGCTCCCCCTTACACTATCTCGGAGCGCCAGCGCTCCCCAATACACTGTCAGGGAGCGTTATAATGCTCCCCTGGCCCTTTTAAGGGAGTGCTATAGATTTTCAGAGCGCTAGCGCCCCCCTAAAGCCTACCAGAGAGCGCTACAACGCTCTGATGGCCCTTTTGAGGGAGCGCTACCTATTCTAGGCAGTTGTTAAGCTGTTGAGATGAATGGGGGAAGCATCTTTTCATTCTTGGAAGGCAGTTGGATTCGAATCCCTGATCAAGCAATGATCCTAGGGCAGGTCCTCAACTGAAGGAGGAAAATCCTCACCTTCCCCAAGGATATCTCAAGATTGTTGAGCCTCTCCAAGGCTATATAAGCAAGCTTTCTAATGGTGAAAGAGGATGCAAATGGAGAATGATACCAAACCTATGATCTCATAGGTGGAGATTGAAAATGTAGAATTACACCAAACTTATGATCTCATAAGTGGTGGAGGAAGAATTGGATATGTGAAACTTATGATCTTGGAGGAAACTTGCAGTTAGCCAAAGAAGATTGATCAGTGAAGCTGCTGTCATCCAGGTCTTGGATCTTTCAGGCAAGGGTTAGACGAAGAGGACTTGACAAAGCTGTCGCATTCGCATCTACGATTGTAAGTACTACTGTCGTTATTCTCATTAATATGACATGCTTGGCCTGTTTCTTTCTAGTTTGTGTCTAATGTTACATGAACTTATCATTTAGTGATAGATCTGTTTTCAAGATAATGTCAATAGAGTAGGAAGTGGTCGTATCTTTTTTTTCCCACAGTTCTCAGCGAGGAGCAAAAGATTGGAGCGCAACTCGGAGCGTGCAGGGACAAACGTCGATAAAAAGGTACTTCCATCATCCTTCCTTCTCGTGTATTAGTTTAGATAGATTCGAAAGAAATTCAGTGTCCACGTTAAGCACTTTTCTGTCTAGGGTTAAGGTCAAGCCCTAGAGGTCGATCTACTTGTCCACAGGCAGATTTTCCTATAACATGTGGTTCATGATGGGAGAAAGAACACGTACACCCTGAAGAAAAATGGGAGAACACACATGTTGTTGCCGATTAAGGACAAAGAGGTGAAAACAAAGACAAGCAACACTGTACTTCTTATGAGTGGGAAGAAACTTCTTAAAGAGGTTAAGAAGAAGGAAGACACACAATTTATTGTGGTCAGGAAGACAAAAATTGTTTTGACCAGTACAAGAGTGGACGATTTACCAGAAGAAATCTAGGAGTTGCTGGAAGAGTTCATTGATATAGTAGTGGACGAACTACCTTGTTCGTTACCACCTATCAGGAGTATAAGCCATCACATTGATCTTATACCTAGAGCCAGTTTACAAGAAAAAGTAATGTACTGATTGACATCGTGGGAGAATGAAGAAGTCAAGAGGAAAGTCCATGATTTAATGGACAAAGGATTGGTTAGAGAAAGATTAAGTCCATGTGTTGTTCCAACAATGCTCAGCCCAAAGAAAGACGGAGGCTGGAGAATGTGTATAGACTCAAGAGAAATCAATAAGATTACCATCAGATAAAGATTTCCATTACCAAGGATGGATGATTTGATGGATTGCTTGAGTGGAGCAATATTTTTTTCAAAGATTCATTTGAAAAGCGGGTATCATCAGAATTGTATGACAGAAGGAGATGAATGGAAGACAACATTCAAGATGAATGAATGGCTTGTTATGCCATTTGGCTTAACAAATGTGCCTAGTACTTTCATGAGATTGATGAATGAAGTCCTGAAGGAGTTCATCAGGAAATTCGTCATTGTATATCTTGATGATATATTGATTTTCAACAAGACAAAAGAAGAGCACTTAAAGCATTTAGCTGCAGTAATGGGGAGATTACAACAAGAGAAATTGCTGATTAATATGAAGAAATCATCATTTATGAGGACAAAACTCATGTATTTGGGTTCTTTTATCTCTGCAAATGAGTTAAAGATGGACCCGGAAAAGGTGAATGCGATCAAGAATTGGCCATCGTCGAAGAGTGTATTTGAAGTTCGAAACTTCCATGGTTTGGCTAGTTTCTACAGGAAATTCATCTGAAATTTCAGTGGGATTAGCGCACCGATGATGGACACGATGAAGAAAAGACATAAAGCTTTTCATTGGACAGAAGAAGTAGAGAAGAGCTTCAATCTGCTAAAGAAGAAGATCACGGAGCAACCAATTCTAGTTTTGCTTTATTTTAACAAGACATTTTAGGTCAAGTGTGACGCGAGTGGGTTTGCAATTGGAGCGGTCTTGAGCCAAGACAATAAGCTAGTTGCATACTTCAATGAGAAATTGAATGAAGCGAAGGTTAAATACTCAACATATGACAAAGAATTTTATGCATTCATACAAGCGCTGAAGAAATGGAGACACTATTTGATTCCTAAAGAGTTTGTTTTGTACAACGATAATCGTGCTTTACAATTCGTGACTCAACAGGAGAAGTTGAACCAAAAACATGCTAAATGGGTTGAATTCATGCAGAATTTTGCTTTTGTGATTAAGCATATTTCTGGAACTGCTAACAAAGTTGTTGATGCTTTGAGCAGGAAATGTTTGCTTATGAAAGACTTTAGGGTCAAAACTTTAGGTTTTGATAACCTCAAAGAGATGTATAGGGATGATCCAGATTTTAAGGAAGCGTATGATGCATTTGAGAATCTAGTTCTTAGAGATAGAACCCAATGGATTGAATACATGATCCAGGATGGATTATTGTTCAGGGGCAATCAACTATGTATTCCAAAATGCTCCATGAGGGAGAATTTGCTGAAATAAAAACACAGTGGAGGATTGGTCGGACACTTCGGTCATGACAAGACGTTCTCAAAATTGAATGGCTCATAATTTTGGTCAGGAATGAGGACAGATGTTAAGAAATTTGTGGACAGGTGCAGGATTTTTCAGCACACAAAAGGGAAAAGGAAGAACACAGGGTTATACCAGCCATTACCCATACGAGAAAGGTCATGGGACGCAGTGAACATGGATTTCATATTGGGACTGCCAAGAATGCAAAGAGGTTGTGATTCGATCTCTGTGGTAGTAGACAAATTTTCCAAGATGGCACATTTTAAACCATCCTAGAAAACCAGTGACACAACTCATATTGCAAACCTATTTTTCAAAGAAGTCGTCAGACTTCACTGCTTGCCAAGGAGTATTGTTTCGGATTGAGATACCAAGTTCGTTGGGCATTTCTGGAGGACTTTATGGAAGAAGCTAGGGACAAGTTTTCCATTTAGCTCAGCATATCATCCTCAGACGGATGGGCAGATAGAAGTTGTGAACAGAAGCTTGGGATATTTGCTGAGGAGCCTAGTGACTGAACACCACATTCAATGGGATCATATTCTGCCACAGGAAAAATTTGCTTATAATGATTTGATGAATAGAAGTACAGGGCATAGTCCATTTCAGATTGTATATGGAATGCAGCCAAGGGGAGTTTCTGAATTGAGAGATGTGGAACAAGTTGAATTCAAAAGTGCTAGTGCAAAGGACTTTGCAGAAGTAATGAAGGATCTTCACAGTTGAATAAAGGAGCGATTGCAGAGTTCAAATCAAGAATACAAGCGTAGAACAGATCAACATAGATGAGAAATTCAATTTGAAGTTGGTGATCTGGTTCTTGCACATCTGAGGAAGGAGAGGTTCCCAAGGGGAACATATAACAAACTGAAGATGAAAAAGATTGGACCATGTAAGATCATAAAGAAATTTTGGGCAAACACATATGGGATTGAATTACCCAATGGGATCGGAATTTCACCAATATTCAATGTTGCGGATTTGTACCCTTACAGAGCTGAAGAAACAGGAACAAAGAATGAACATATAGAGGTTCAGTGGACCAAAAAAATGCCTGTAGCTGAAAATCCACAGATGGAAAGTATAATTGACAAGAGAGTCAGCAAGAAGACCAGAAGGAAGGAGTATTTTGAATACTTGGTCAAGTGGAAGGGACATCCAATTGAAGATGCCAGCTGGGAAGATGAAGTAGAAATTCAGAAGCATGGACAGACTGTGTAAAGGCTGATGAACATGAGTTCATGAAAATTTTCAAGCGAGGGAGTATGATGCAGGAGCATCATGCAAATCCTAAAGCACGCGACTAAGCCCAAGGAGTAGCTGGATGCACGGGGAAAGAAAAAGAGCACGTTTTCATAAGACCCATTTTTTTTTAATTTGAAACGAAAGGCATTAATGTAATAGTTAGGAATATGGCATACTTCGCATTTATATCTTGGAGATTGTAGGTAGATATGAATGTTAGATTAGACAGTTTAGAGAATAGGAGGGAAAATGGATATATACACCCTCATTTATGTGTTGTCGTATTATTAGCATAGAGAAGAAGAGGAGAGCTGTAGTAGAGAGTTGTAGAGGATAAGTCCATGTACATGAGCTTTGAATTAATATATGAAGCGTTGAGTCAGATTTCATGGTGTTATGATGTTTTCTATCTATACATGATGAATGGTATGCTTACAATTGTTTTATTCTCTCTGATTATGAAATTTCTTTAATACTATGTTGAACGTATGACTTTATGTTTAATGTTTGAAGTTTGAGAGAGGGAGAATGAGTTTCAATTGTTTCTCTTCCTGAGTGAGAGAAGTTCCTGCAAGGAGTGCAATGAAGCATCCACAAGGTGTGCGTTGACGAAGTTCTGAGTCTTATCTCAGAGAGCTCAGGAGGGATACCGTTGTTCTCATTCCAACAAAAGAGAAAGTGAAGCACATAAGCTGTGCAAGGTGTGCGCAGGCTAGTTGAAAACTTAGAACTTCTCAACCAAGGGGAGAGTTGAAGGACTACTATTGCAAGGAGTGCACAAAGTCGAAGAATCAAATACTTAGAAGTATTTGAAAGTCTACCGCAAAGAGTGCGCGCAAGGGTCCTTTTGAGACTTGAGTTGTAAGAGAAAGCTTAGGAGGGTCAGTACCTTTGAGAGTACCCAAAGGGAGACGAAGATTGAAAATGTCTCACAGAAGTTAAGTTCCTGTAGAAGAACACTGGTTCATTTCGCAGTAGCTATCAAGTAGGAAATGAGCGGTCATAATTCTCCATGGAAAAATCACAAAGTCGCGAGGACCATAGGAGCCAAGAGGAGTTGCAGGTTGGATAAGGGTTGGAGGAAACCATCCCATGGGGTCCAGGATTCAACGACGATCGTTAGTCGTAACTGTTGAGCTGTCAAGATCATTTCGGTAAATTGGGGTTCATAAATCCAGAGTCCAAACGAACGGCTGTTGGAGGTTTGTTCAAATCCCGAAAGCCGAAAAGGTTGGAGTGACAGGTGGCAAGAATCCATGTCAGAGACAAAGGATAGCGGGGAAGACAGGTGGCGTACTCATCACTAGGCGGAGTCAAACTTCATTGATTGTTTCGGGGTTTCGTAAGTTGAAGAGCCAAAAGCCTTGCATCAGGATTCATGAAGATGCGAAGTTTGAAACTCCGAATCGGTGAAAAGTCCCATAGGGGAGATAGTCTTTGCTGAACACATCGGGATTCAACATTTCATCATTTTTGAAGACAAGAGATAGGAGTTACTTGTTCCAAGATTCCCAAAATTGGGAAATGAGATACGGCTATGGAGGAGGATGCGACCAAAAATTTCAGTGAATCAGCATTTCGGGTTTCGGCAGAAGAGGGCCCAGAAACTCGACATCAAGGATCGCAAAATTGCAATACCCGAAGTCCAGAATTAGCGAAGGGTGCGACGTTATTGTGGTCAAGGAGATTTGGGTTGGCGCCTGGTGTTTGTTCATGCAAGATCAATTCATAAGGACACGTGGAAAACACTGTTGTGTGCATGTGTGTGGGATTCCCTGTGGGGAAAACCAAAGAGTCAACCAGACTCAAGGGAATATTTAGAAAGATCCTGTGTGGACCTTGACCCGAGGGTTCGAGGGTCTAGACCAGTAATGGTATCAGAGCGCAGAACAAGTATTTGCTTTTTGTAGTAGAGAAAAGAGAACCATTTTTAGCCATGCCACCGAGAAGAAGAGACAGACCAATGCCTGATACAACATTGGAAAGGGAAATGTGTGAACTACGTGCTAGGCTTTATGCCATGGAGACAGCACAAAGGCGCACAGTCGACACTGGGGTTATCAGTGAGGCTGATAGTGAAAATGAAGCTGAACACGAAGAAGAAGTTGTAGTCGAAGATGCTGCAAATGAACGCCTATTCAGGGTTGTTTCTAGGATAGGTGCCAGAGAAAAGATCGACATTCTAGTATATGAAGGAAACCTATATGTTGAAGAGCTTCTAGACTAGATTAGAACTTTGGATAAATACTTCGACTATGAGGATGTCGAGGAATACAAGAAAGTCAAACATTCCATCACAAGAATTAAAGTACATGCAACACTATGGTGGGATGAACTGCAGGCTGACAGACGCTACAAGGGCAAGCAAAAAATCAAAAGCTGGGATAGAAAGGTTCCGAAGATGAAATCCAAATTCATACCCAAGGACTATCAAATTACTCTGTTTCGGAGGATGCAAAATTTGAGACAGAAGCTGATGTCAATGAAGGAATACACTGAAGAGTTCTGAGATATGACATCCAAGATGAGATGAGCATGATGATCATTCAAACTGTGGAAGATGCTTATTAGATGGATTTGAAGGCTGAAGAGAAGCTAAGTTGAAATCAAGGTCAAAGGGGTCAAGGTAGAAGTCAAGACAGAGGAAAAACAATTGCCCAAGACAGAACTCAGAGACCTAAAGAAGAAGGGAAGAAACCTCAAACTCAAACTGAGAGAGGAGGAAGCTCACAGAGAGGGTAGTATGTCGATAGAAATACTTTTCCTCGAGCTAGAAGAAGAGGAAGAGGCCGAGGAGGTGAAGTGAAATGTTTTATCTGTGGGAAAAATGGACATAAATCTTATGAGTGTTCAGATAGGAAGAAATATGGTGGTGAAACTCACATTGCCGAAGCTCAAAGATGGAATGTTGAGGCAGAAGATGCTGAGGGCGGAAGATCTTTGATGATGAGGAAAGTTCTCCTGAAGCCAGAGAAGGAGGCAGAGAACCCAGCCCAAAGGAACAGTCTATTTCAGACTACTTGCAAGACAAAAGACAGAGTATGCAAAGTTATCATGGACAGTGGTAGCACAGACAATCTTGTTTCTACAGAGATGGTAGAAAATCTGGAGCTGGAGACTATCATACATCCAAGCCCATACAGAGTTTCGTGGGTACAAAAATGACATCAGGTAAATCTCACTAAACAATGTTTAGTTGAATTTAAAATAAAGGGATATAAGGATGAAATATTATGTGATGTCATTCCCATGGATGTTTGTCATCTATTGTTGGGTAGACCATGGCAATATGATAGAAATGTGGTTCATGATGGGAGAAAGAACATGTACGCCCTGGAGAAAAATGGGAGAATGCACATGTTGTTTCCGGTTAAGGACAACGAGGAGAAAATAGAGACAAGCAACACTGTACTTCTCATGAGTGGGAAGGAACTTCTTAAAGAGGTTAAGAAGAAGGAAGGAACACAATTTATTATGGTCAGGAAGCCAAAAATTGTTTTGAACTTTACAAGAGTGGATGATTTACCAGAGGAAATCTAGAAGTTGCTGGAAGAGTTCGCTGATATAGTAGTGGAAAAACTACCTTGTTTGTTACCACCTATCAGGAGTATAAGCCATCACATGATCTTATACCTGGAGCCAGTTTATGAAACAAAGTATCATACATATTGACGTCGCAGGAGAATGAATAAGTCAAGAGGCAAGTCTAGGATTTAATGGACAAAGGATTGGTTAGAGAAAGCTTGAGTCCATGTGTTGTTCCAACAATGCTCAACCCAAAGATAGATGGAGGCAAGAGAATGTGTATAGACTCAAGATAAATCAATAAGATTACCATTAGATACCGATTTCCATTACCAAGGATGGACGATTTGATGGATTGCTTGAGTGGAGCAAGATTTTTTTCAAAGATTGATTTGAAAAGCAGGTATCATTAGATTCATATGAGAGAAGGAGATGAATGGAAGATAGCATTCAATATGAATGAAGGGTTGTATGAATGGCTTGTTATGCCATTTGGCTTAACAAATGCGCCTAGTACTTTCATGAGATTGATGAATGAAGTCCTTAAGGAGTTCATAGGGAAATTCGTCATTGTATATCTTGATGATATATTGATTTTCAACAAGACTGAAGAAAAGCACTTAAAGCATTTAGCTGTAGTAATGGGGATATTACAACAAGAGAAATTGATGATTAATATGAAGAAATCATCATTTATAAGGACATAACTCATTTATTTGGGTTTTGTTATCTTTGCGAATGAGATAAAGATAAACCCGGAAAAGGTGAATGCGATCAAGAATTGGCCATCGTCGAAAAGTGTATTTGAAGTTCAAAGCTTCCATGGTTTGGCTAGTTTCTATAGGAAATTCATCTGAAATTTCAGTGGGATTAGCGCACCGATGATGGATACAGTGAAGAAAAGACATGAATCTTTTCATTGGACAATAGAAGTAGAGAAGAGTTTCAATATGTTGAAGAAGAAGATCACGGAGCAACCAATTCTAGTTTTGCTAAATTTTAACAAGACATTTTAGGTCAAGTGTGACGCGAGTGGGTTTGCAATTGGAGAGGTCTTGAGACAAGACAATAAGCCGGTTGCATACTTCAGCGAGAATATGAATGAAGTGAATATTAAATACTAAACATATGACAAAGAATTTTATGAAGTCATACAAGCGCTGAAGAAATGGAGACACTATTTGATTCCGAATATTTTGTACAACGATAATCATGATTTACAATTCATGACTCAACAGAAGAAGTTGAACCAAAAACATGATAAATGGGTTGAATTCATGCAGAATTTTACTTTTGTGACTAAGCATATTTCTAGAACTGCTAACAAAGTTGTTGATGCTTTGAGTAGGAAATGTTATCTTATGCAGGAATTCAGGGTCAAAACTTTGGGTTTTGACAACCTCAAAGAGATGTACATGGATGATTCAGATTTTAAGGAAGCATATGAGGCATCTGAGAATCTAGTTCTCAGAGACATAACCCAATGGATTGAATACATGATCCAAGATGGATTATTGTTCAAGGGAAATCAGCTATGTATTAAAAAATGCTCCATGAGGGAGAATTTGCTGAAAGAAAAACACAGTGGAGGATTGGCCCGACACTTCGGTCATGACAAGACGTTCTCAAAATTGAATGGCTCATATTTTTTGCTAGGAATGAGGGCATATGGTAAGAAATTTGTGGACAAGTGCAGGATTTGTCAGCACACAAAAGGGAAAAGGTAGAACACAGGGGTATACAAGCCATTACCCATACCAGAAAGGCTGTGGGACGCAGTGAGAATGGATTTCATATTAAGACTGCCAAGAATGCAAAGAGGTTATGATTCGATCTTTTTGGTAGTAGACAGATTTTCCAAGATGGCACATTTTACACCATGCCAGAAAACCAACGACACAACTCATATTGCAAACCTGTTTTTCAAAGAAGTCGTCAGACTTCATGGCTTGCCAAGGAGTATTGTTTCAGATCGAGATACCAAGTTCGTTGGAAATTTATGGAGGACTTTATGGAAGAAGCTAGGGACAAGTTTGTTATTTAACTCAGCGTATCATCCTCATATGGATGGGCAGACAGAAGTTGTGAATAGAAGCTTGGGAGATTTTCTGAGGAGCCTAGTGACTGAACACCACAGTCAATGGGATCATATTCTGCCACAGGCGGAATTTGCTTATAATGATTCGATCAATAGAAGTACAGGGCATAGTCTATTTCATATTGTATATGGAATGCAGCCAAGGGGAAGTTCTGAATTGAGAGATGTGGAACAAGCTGAATTCAAAAGTGCTAGTGAAAAGGAATTTGCAAAAGCAATGAAGGAGCTTCACAGTTGAATTAAGGAGTGATTGCAGAGTTCAAATCAAGAATACAAGCGCAGAATAGATCAACATAGGCGAGAACTTCAATTTGAATTTGGTGATCTGGTTCTTGCACATCTAAGGAAGGAGAGTTTCCCAAGGGGAACATATAACAAACTCAAGATGAAAAAGATTGGACCATGCAAGATCATAAAGAAATTTGGGGAAGAAGGGACAGACCAATGCTTGATCTAGCACTGGAAAGGGAAATGCGCGACCTACGTGCCAGGCTTTATGCCATGGAGACAACACAGAGGCGCACATTCGACACTGGGGATATCAGTGAGGCTGACAGTGAAAATGAGGCTAGACACGAAGAAGAAGTTGCAGTTGAAGATATTGTAGATGAACGCCTATTTAGGTATGTTACTAGGATAGGTGCCAAAGCAAAGATGGACATTCCAATATATGAAGGAAACCTGGATGTTGAAGAGCTTCTAGACTGGATTAGAACTCTGGATAAATACTTCGACTATGAGGATGTCGAGGAAGACAAGAAAGTCAAACATTTTGTCACAAGACTTAAAGGACATGCAACACTATGGTGGGATGAACTGCAGGCTGACAGATGCTGCAAGGGAAAGCAGAAAATCAAAAGCTGGGATAGAATGGTTGCGAAGATGAAAGACAAATTCATACCCAAGGACTATCAAATTACTTTGTTTTGAAGGATGCAGAATTTGAGACAGAAGCTGATGTTAGTGAAGGAATACACTGAAGAGTTCTACAAGATGAACATCAGAGCAGGTCATCGGGAAAGCAATGATGAAAAGGTTTCCAGATACATGAATGGTCTGAGATATGACATCCAAGATGAGATGAGCATGATGATCATTCGAACTGTGGAAGATGCTTATCAAATGGCTCTGAAGGATGAAGAGAAGCTAAGTCGAAAGCAAGGTCAAATAGGTCAAGGTAGAAGTCAAGACAGAGGCAAAACAATTTCCCAAGACAACACTCAGAGACCTAAAGAAGAAGGGAAGAAACCTCAAACTCAAACTAAGAGAGGAGGAAGCTCACAGAGAGGGCAGCATGCCGATAGAAATACTTTTCCTCAAGCTAGAGGAAGAGGAAGAGGCCGAGGAGGTGAAGTGAAATGTTTTGTCTGCGGGAAAAACTGACATAAATCTTATGAGTGTCCAGGTAGAAAGAAAGATGGTGGTGAAACTCACATTGTCGAAGCTCAAAGATGGAATGTTGAGGTAGAAGATGCTGAGGGTGGAAGATCTTTGATGATGAGGAAAGTTCTCTTGAATCTAGAGAAGGATGTAGAGAACCCAATCCAAAGGAACAGTCTGTTTCGGACTGCTTGCAAGACAAAAGATAGAGTATGCAAAGTCATCGTGGACAACAGTAGCAAAAACAATCTCGTTTCTACAGAGATGGTAGAAAATATGGAGCTAGAGACTATCGTACATCCAAGCCCATACAGAGTTTCGTGGCTACAAAAAGGACATCAGGTAAATGTCACTAAACAATGTTTAGTTGAATTTAAAATAGGGGGATATAAGGATGAAATATTATGTGATGTCATTCCCATGGATGTTTGTCATCTATTGATGGGTAGACCATGGAAATATGACAGAAATGTGGTTCATGATGGGAGAAAGAACACGTACACCTTGGAGAAAAATGGGAGAATGCACATGTTGTTGCCGATTAAGGACAAAGAGGTGAAAACAGAGACAAGCAACACTGTACTTCTCATGAGTGTGAAGGAGCTTATTAAAGAGGTTAAGAAGAAGGAAGACACACAATTTATTGTGGTCAGGAAGCCAAAAATTATTTTGACTAGTACAAGAGTGGATGATTTACCAGAGGAGATCCAAAATTTGTTGGAAGAGTTCACTGATATAGTAGTGGACAAAATACCTTGTTTGTTACCACCTATCAGGAGTATAATCCATCACATTTATCTTATACCTTGAGCCAGTTTACCAAACAAAGTAGCATAGAGATTGATGCCGCAGGAGAATGAAGAATTCAAGAGGCAAGTCCAAGATTTAATGGACAAAGGATTGGTTAGAGAAAGTTTGAGTCCATGTGTTGTTCCAACAGTGCTCAGCCCAAAGAAAGATGGAGGCTAGAGAATATGTACAGACTCAAGAGCAATCAATGAGATTTCCATCAGATACAGATTTCCATTACCAAGGATGGATGATTTGATGGATTGCTTGAGTGGAGCAAGATTTTTTTCAAAGATTGATTTGAAAAGCGGGTATCATCAGATTCGTATGAGAGAAGGAGATGAATGGAAGACAACATTCAAGACAAATGAAGGGCTGTATGAATGGCTTGTTATGCCATTTGGCTTAACAAATGAGCCTAGTACTTTCATGAGATTGATAAATGAAGTCCTAAAGGAGTTCATCAAGAAATTCGTCATTGTATATCTTGATGATATATTGATTTTCAGCAAGACTGAAGCAGAGCACTTAAAGCATTTTGTAACAACCCTCCTCCTTAGGACAACTACTCTGACCAAAGGTGAAATTTTTTTTTTGTTTTAATCGTGTGTGCACACGTGTAGGAAGGGAAACAAACACACTGGACTCCATGTCGCCACTTGACAACCAACAAGACGCAACCATGACGTTCAACACAAGAAGGCTGAAGGCTCACAATGAGTAACTGCAACAAGATACGACCATAGGCATGAGGCACACAACACAAACATTTAGACATACTGGGGTTGCACAGTCAGAACACAGAGGGAAGAGTCCATGTTGTTGGAGCTACTATTTCTGCATAGAAAAGCAGGGCGTTTAGTCTTATGTCTTCTCGAAAGAAGATTAGACTGGCTCCTGGCCAGCTGCTCAGGCAGAACCTAGTAAGCCCCTCAGGTGTGTCGCAAGAGTGGAAACCCTACCTTTAAAGGGCCTGAGACTCTTGATACGGCANACACAGAGGGAAGAGTCCATGTTGTTGGAGCTACTATTTCTGCATAGGAAAGCAGGGCGTTTAGTCTTATGTCTTCTCGAAAGAAGATTAGACTGGCTCCTGGCCGGCTGCTCAGGCAGAACCTAGTAAGCCCCTCAGGTGTGTCGCAAGAGTGGAAACCCTACCTTTATAGGGCCTGAGACTCTTGATACGGCACTGGATTCTGGACACTGGGTAACACACAGACATAAGTACTAAGGCTACTGAAGGTATCTACATCCCTCCCCACACAAGCAGACCACGCAAGGCACTACCCTCAAGTACTACAAAATCAGAGACAATCAAGACATCTACGGGAGCTGCAAGTCAGGAGGACTCAAATTTGACCAACCACTAAAGCGACCCGAAGACATCCGTCAAGATCAATTGCACCATTAATTACCATTAACCAACGAAGACTTCATCGTAAGGTAAAAACCAATAATCTCAACCCCCATTATTTAGTTATAAGGTCATTTTGCACTAGTTTAGGGACAAGCCATAATGACAAGCGTATTCCATTTTTCTGTTAATCACCATAGTTGAGCAATGATTTCAATATCATACGGTAAACCCTCGAACCTTACCTTCTCATGTTATCTTGCCTTCCCTCCCAATTTATTACCATATATTGGAATAACCTAACATATATTGCATTGCAATTTCGACCTTATCATTAACCTTCAATTTAAACGAATAAAAACCTTGCAATTTAAACACCGTCACGAACATTTCACTTAAACAGTTATTGACATTGCGATTCAACCATCATCGTTAACATGGCAAATTATAACAAAGAATATTAGTGCAATTTAAACAAGTATCACCAATTACTCTTAAGCAATTATTAAGGTTGCAGTTAAGCTTCATCATTAGCGTTAAACATTAATAATCCTTTTCATTAACAAGTATAAGTCATTGCGAATTAACAAATATTAATAACTCAAGTCAACAACATCATAACCTTGCAAATTAAGGCAAATATCAGTATTGTAATTTAAACAAGTGTTACCATGGCAAATTAAGCAATTAAACCCATTATATGATAAACATAGTTTAATGACCACCTAACTATTATCTAAAATTTATATCCCCATTAAGGTTGCAGTTAAGCTTCATCATAGCGTTTCAATTTAACTATAATTACGTGCCATTGACACGTATAATCATTGCAATTTTAACAAATAATAATCCTTCGATTCGTCTTCTTCAATAACCTTGCAAATTAAAACAATATTTTTATTGCAATTTACACAAGTACTCCATTGCAAATTAAGCAAATGTTCCCTTATCTAAATAAGCACAATTTAAATATCAAACGCAACTATTTATCTGAATTATATCCCCAACAACAAAAGGTAAAACGTTTAACCAACAATAAATTTACAACCCTAGAAATCGTCGTAATTAGGGTTCTGTCCAATATCAATACAAATTACTCCCAAGAATTAATAAGGAAGTACCATATTCATTTCAGGCTTGTCATGATGAGTCGATGTCACACATTCACGACATGAATATTTTAAGCCTATTATACTTCATAAATCAAATTTGATAAAAATAAGCTCTTAACATACAACCAAATTTGACTAAATAATAAACTGTACATTTCAATAAATAAAGTTGCCCATTAATAATTCCGGTTGCAGTACAATATTAAAATGATATGTGTTTTTCTAATCAAATTTTGATAAGAAATGAAGCTCTTATCATACAACCCAAAATTGGACTAAATAATAACCTATACATTTTTTTTTAATAAATAAACTAAAGTTAATCACTGATCTATTCTATAATCACTAAATACCATACTATTATTGTTATCACTGATCTATTCTATAATCACTAACCAACAATTATGGGCATATAAATATATCAATATTCCAAGTACCATATTGTGTACCTCTTAACAATAGTTACACAAATCCTTATCCCCTAGTGATAATAATAAATTATTATAATTTCGAAAAAGTACCTCATTGCCCTAGTATAGCAATYCTTMAAAACTTAACCACTTCCTAACATATGAGGACGTCTACCAAGGGTTCTATAAAATTCCGTCCTCCATCCATTCTGCAATAAAAGGGTCTTATCCTATGATAGCGCCAGTACAKTGTTGGTTCACCTCAATCATAAAGGTAATGCTAAACTACAKGATATTATTATTGAAATGAAATGAAGGAAAGGGGCAGTACTAAATAATGGAACCCTTTTTCCAYGGGAAAAAGTTACTCGTTTACATTCAGCAGTACACAAATATTTTATAGTGAAATAATTAAAAAGTCTTGCAAATCGGTGACCTGTGCTCGCTATGGGCAACATGTACCCTGAGCAGATACTCTGTCACRCAACAGTCATTGAACAAGCTGTAAACTGCCATGCCCGCTCACTGTCTTGGTCTTTGGCTGAGTTTATGTGACAGTCGAGCAGATAACTGCCATGATCTAACACTGGAATAAATAAATAATGGAACTAAAGTGCCCTTTTTGGGTGCAAGAACATTTTATTAGCCGCTCATCATAGTAACCTCAAAATTTATTCTTTACCCTAAACCTCAGCATTAATATTGCAATTTCACTACGTTAACTGTTCCAGGTGGCAATAATAAGTTGAAACTAAACATTCCATGACAATGGTGTTAACCTTAACTTGGCATCACATTAACATTTTCTTGAAGTGATAAAAGCTTGGAATTATGCAACCCGACCACTAAGCCGCTACATTAAAAACTTCTGCAGCAGGATACTCACAGATAAGAGTGTAGGCCGGTAATCGAGGCCATCTGGAGGGTGCATTGTTAGAGAATTCAAATTCAAGGAAAAACTGATCACGCAGATGCAGAGAGAATGAGGGAAGGACGCTGGGCATCAAGACCATTATGCGGAATCCCCAGATCACCATGCACAAACACCTCTACTGGCAATGAGAATAAACAAAAACGAAAATAAAAACGCGTGCCAGACACACACACGATACGGCGGTTTTTGAATGACTGGAAATGGTTAAACAATGGACTGAAGGACTAACTGCTCGGGGCCTTGGCTTATACAGGCCATGAATTTAACATAACATCTATCCCACACACAGCAAGGCTCAACATCGTTTTACACCACAGCTGTTGCATTCCACAACCAGTAAAAATCACCAACGTGATTTACAGCACTGCGTGTTGCACTCCGCACCCGCAAAAACCCAAAAACAACTCCTAGATTTTTTCCTATTACACACAGGGACAGTTCATTGCATTTACAAGCCTCCTTAGTCGCACAGGATGGGAATACTAACAGTTAATCAAGAGGATTTAAGGTTGAAGCCGCCAGGATAAAAGTAAAAATCCAAAACTGATACCTGGTCATTCAAATAAGAAAAATACACAGTCATTCAAAACTGGTTGAGCCGGAAGGTTAATAGTCATTCCAAATAATAATATACACAGTCCAGAACGATTTTACACTGATTGCCCTTACATCTACAAAACGCCATAGAAGTTTAATAAACCATCCATGGAACTACAACATTGAATGCCAGACAACGATAGGCATTAAAACTGCAGTTCATAAACACACGCAGCAAGATAGAATGCCCAGAAATTTACATACATGTGTCCTTAACGCTTGTAGAAAATGATTCTTGTGCTCCCACCACTCCTGCTCCTCCTTGCCGACCGTAGAGGACTCACTGGTACCTCCCAGCCAAATGCTAGGGGTACTCTCCTCCCCCCTTAGCCCCTCGAGCCACAAAGGGGACACACACAACCCAGACGATAGCCTAGCTTCTCAGCTCGCCTCCAAGGCTGAGCTACCACTCAAGTCTGCTGAGAATCCCCAACTCCTACAAGAAATCAGTCCAGTCTCTAGTCTGGCAGCATAACCATACCAATATCTCAAAAAGTCCCCTTCTTTTCCCCCTCTCCCTTTCTTTTATCCAGTCTCAAACCCTAAATCCCCTTCTTAGGTTTTCCCCCCTTTTCCCTTTTATTTTCTTATTCTCTCTTTATATATATATATATATATATATATATATTAAAACTCAAAGAGTATGTGCGCTCATTAATGATTTCCCTTTTATTTTTACATGCGTAACTTTTATTAATGGTAGAGGTGGTAGGGATTAATAATTCACGGAAAGAGGATCAATTTATCATTTTCATTATTCTAAAAATTTAAGATTTAGGTATACTCCACCATTTGTTTATAATATATGTATATATATTTTCATTTTTTTATTTATTTATAAGCATGCATTCATCATAGTAAATTATCATTATCCATCATTTAAATTCACCATTAATATGTATATATATATATA
>JASDQU010503056.1:213416-250497 GCA_032191745.1 Picea mariana
CCTATCACCCAAAAGAACACTCCCTGACTCAGTCCGGAGTCCAAGGGGGTTCTACTGATGCCTCTGCATCCTCAAGGTCAAAAACCCTGCACACTCAATAAAACTGAGTCAATAGCACCTGTCTACATCAGATAGTAACACATCATGTCATCTGTCAATCGCATCATAATCAAGTATAAATGGTCTAACATCATAAAATTCCAGATCACTTGCGAGCAAGTGTCCTCAAATAATAAGTGTTCTCAGTGTGCCAGAGTGGGATGTTACACATTTAGCTACAGTAATGGAGAGATTACAGCAAGAGAAATTGATGATTAATATGAAGAAATCATCATTTATGAGGATAAAACTCATTTATTTGGGTTTTGTTATCTCTGCGAATGAGTTAAAGATGGACCCGGAAAAGGTGAATGCGATCAAGAATTGGCCATCACTGAAGAGTGTATTTGAAGTTCGAAGCTTCCATGGTTTGGCTAGTTTCTACAGGAAATTCATCCGAAATTTTAGTGGCATTAGTGCACTGATGATGGATACGGTGAAGAAAAGACATAAATATTTTCATTGGACAGAAGAAGCAAAGAAGAGCTTCAATATGCTGAAGAAGAAGATCACGGAGTAACCAATTCTGATTTTGCTAGATTTTAACATGATATTTTAGGTCAAGTGTGACGCGAGTGGGTTTGCAATTGGAGCGGTCTTGAGCCAAGATGATAAGCCAGTTGCATAATTCAACGAGAAATTGAATGAAGCGAAGATTAAATACTCAACATATGACAAAGAATTTTATGCAGTCATACAAGCGTTGAAGAAATGGAGACACTATTTGATTCCTAAAGAGTTTGTTTTATACAGCGATAATCATGCTTTACAATTCATGATTCAACAGGAGAAATTGAACCAAAAACATGCTAAATGGGTTGAATTCATGCAGAATTTTACTTTTGTGACTAAGCATATTTCTGGAACTACTCACAAAGTTGCTGATGCTTTGAGCAGGAAATGTTTTCTTATGCAGGAATTTAGGGTCAAAACTTTGGGTTTTGATAACCTCAAAGAGATGTACAAGGATGATCCAGATTTTAAGGAAGCGTATGATGCATCTGAGAATCCAGTTCTCAGAGGCAGAACCCAATGGATTGAATGCATGATCCATGATGGATTATTGTTCAGGGGAAATCAACTATGTATTCCAAAATGCTCCATGAGGGAGAATTTGCTGAAAGAAAAACACAGTGGAGGATTGGACGGACACTTCGGTCATGACAAGACGTTCTCAAAATTGAATGGCTCATATTTTTGTCCAGGAATGGAGATAGATGTTAAGAAATTTGTGGACAGGTGAAGGATTTGTTAGCACACAAAAGGGAAAAGGCAGAACATAGGGTTATACCAGCCATTACCCATACCAGAAAGGTCGTGGGATGCAGTGAGCATGGATTTCATATTGGGATTGCCAAGAATGCAAAGAGGTTGTGATTCGATCTTTGTGGTGGTAGAAAGATTTTCCAAGATGGCACATTTTATACCATTCCAGAAAACCGACGATACAACTCATATTGCGAACCTTTTTTTCAAAGAATTCGTCAGACTTCACGACTTGCCAAGGAGTATTGTTTCGGATCGAGATACCAAGTTTGTTGGACATTTCTGGAGGATTTTATGGAAGAAGCTAGGGACAAATTTTTCATTTAGCTCAGCGTATCATCCTCATACGGATGGGTAGACAGAAGTTGTGAACAAAATCTTGGGAGATTTGTTGAGGATCCTAGTGACTGAACACCACAGTCAATGGGACCATATTATACCACATGCGGAATTTGCTTATAATGATTCAATCAACAGAAGTACAGGGCAGAGTCCATTTCAGATTGTATATGGAATGCAACCAAGGGGAGTTTCTGAATTGAGAGATGTGGAACAAGTTGAATTCAGAAGTGCTAGTGCAAAGGACTTTGCAGAAGCAATGAAGGATCTTCACAGTCAAATTAAGGAGCGATTGAAGAGTTCAAATCAAGAATACAAGCGCAGAACAGATCAACATAGGCGAGAACTTCAATTTGAAGTTGGTGATCTGGTTCTTGCACATCTAAGGAAGGAGAGGTTCCCAAGGGGAACACATAACAAACTGAAGATGAAAAATATTGGACCATGCAAGATCATAAAGAAATTTGGGGCAAATGCATATGAGATTGAATTACTCGATGGGATTGGAATTTCACCAATATTCAATGTTGTGGATTTGTACCCTTACAGAGCTAAAGAAATAGGAACAAAGAATGAACAAAAAAAGGTTCAGTGGACCAAACAAATGCCTATAGCTGAAAATCCATAGATGGAAAGTATAATTGACAAGAGAGTCATCAAGAAGACCAGAAGGAAGGAGTATTTTGAATACTTGGTCAAGTGGAAGGGACATCTAATTGAAGATGCCAGCTGGGCAGATGAAGTAGAAATTCAGAAGCATGGACAGACCGTGCAAAATATCATGAACATGAGTTCATGAAAATTTTCAAGCGAGGGAGTATGATGCAAGAGCATCATGCAAAGCCTAAAGCACACGACTAAGCCCAAGGAGCAGCTGGACGTGTGGGGAAAGAAAAAGAGTACGTTTTCGTAAGAGCCATTTTTTGTGAATTTGAAACGAAAGGCATTAATGTAATAGTTAGGAAGATAGCGTACTTTGCATTTATATCTTGGATATTGTAAATAGACCTGGGGAAATTACTCCCATCTATCATTTGTATTGAGGCATTTAAGTCTGTTAATGTGAGAGTAGGTAGATATGAATGTTAGATTAGACAGTTTAGATAATAGGAGGGAAAACGGATATAGACACCCTCATTCTCGTGTTTTTGTATTATTAGCATAGAGATGAAGAGGAGAGTTGTAGCAAAGAGTTGTAGAGGAGAAGTCTGTGTACAAGATCTTTGAATTAATATATGAAGCTTTGAGTCAGATTTCATGGTGTTATGATGTTTTTTGTCTATACATGATGAATGGTATGCTTACAGTTTTTTTATTCTCTCTGATTATGCAATTGTTTCAATACTATGTTGAATGTATGAATTTATGTTTAATGTTTGAAGTTTGAGAGAGGGAGAATGAGTTTCAATTGTTTCTCTTCCTGAGTGAGAGAATTTTCTGCAAGGAGTGTAGTGAAGCGTCTACAAGGTGTGCGTTGACGAAGTTCTGAGTCTTATCTCAGAGAGATCAGGAGGGATACCATTATTCTCATTCCAATAGAAGAGCAAGTGAAGCACAGAATCCATGCAAGGTGTGCACAGGTTCGTTGAAAACTTAGAACTTCTCAACCAAGGGGAGAGTTGAAGGACTACTATTGCAAGGAGTGCAAAGAGTCGAAGAATCAAATACTTAGAAGTATTTGAAAGTCTTTCGCAAGGAGTGTGCACAGGGGTCCTTTTGAGACTTGAGTTGCAAGAGAAAGATCAGGAGGGTTAGTACCTTTGAGAGTACCCAAAGGGAGACAAAGGTTAAAAACATCTCACAGAAGTTACATTCCAGTAGAAGAACACTAGTTCATTTCGCAGTAGCTATCAAGGAGGAAATGAGCGGTCGGAATTCTCCGTGGAGAACTCGCGAAGTCGCGAGGACCATAGGAGACAAAAGGAGTGTCAGGTTGGATAAGGGTTGGACGAAACCATCCCGTGGGGTCCAGGATTCAACGGAGATCGTTGATTGTAACTGTTGAGCTGTCAAGATCATTTCAGTAAATCAGGGTTTGTAAATCCGGAGTTCAGACGAACGACTGTCAGAGGTTTGTTCAAATCTCGAAAGCCGAAAAGGTTGGAGTGACAGGTGGCAAGAATCTGTGTCAGAGATAGAGGATAGTGGGGAATACAGGTGGCGTACTCGTTGCCAAGCAGTGTCAAACTTCATTGACTGTTTCAGGGTTGCATAGGTTGGAGAGCCGGAAGCCTTACGACAGGATTCACGAAGATGCGAAGTCTAAAACTCCGAATCAGTGAAAAGTCCCATAGGGAAGCCAGTGTCTGTTGAACGCATCAAGGTTCGGCATTTCAGCATTTTCGAAGACAAGAGACAGGGTTTCCTTGTTCCGGGATTCCCAAAATCAGGAAAAGTGATACGGCTGTGGAGGAGGATGCGGCCAAACATTTCGGTGAATCGACATTTTGGGTTTTGGCAGTAGAGGGCCGAGAAACTTGACATCAAGGATTGCGAAATTGCAAGACCCGAATTCCTGAATTAGTGAAGGGTGCGACGTTATTGTGGTCAAGGAGATTTGGGTTGGAGCCTGGTGTTTGTTCACGCAGGCTCAATTCATAAGGACCTGTGGAAAACACTGTTGTGTGCATGTGTGTGGGATTCCCTGTGGGGAAAACCAAAGAGTCAACTAGACTCAAGGGAAAATTTAGAAAGATCCTGGGCGGACCTCGACCTGAGGGTTCGGGGATCTGCACCACCATGATTGAATCATGTTGCTTGCTTGTCCTGGGCAATCCAATGATGAAATCCATTATCACCACTTCCCACTTCCACTCAGGAATGGGTAAAGGATGTAGCAACCCTATTGGGTGCCTATGCTCAGCTTCAACCTTATGGAACTCCATACATCTGGTGATGTATTCAACAATATCTTTCTTCATACCTGGCCAAAAGTAATGGCTCTTGACTGCTGCCACAATTTTTTGATATCCAGGGTGCCCTGCATAAGGCACATTATGCATTTCATGCTAAATCACAAGCTTCAAATCTTGGACATTAGTTAAATAAATTATGCTCTTGTACAAAAGTATTCCATCAGTTTCTAATTTATAAATCTCCACTTTCTGTAGAATCTTACCTTGATGTAGCTTTGCTACCAAATCCCTGTACTGCAAATCTGTATTTGGAGCCTCCAAAATTCTACTTTTAATATCAGTTCAGTACATGCTAATGGTTGTAGCATGTAATTCATGTACTCTCATGCTGAGTGCATCAACCACTTTATTCTCCTTCTCTTTGATATGATGGATATCAAAATTGTACTCACAGAGAAAATCCAACCACCTACTTTGTCTAGCGTTCAAGGTTGGTTGATCAAACAAATACTTCAGACCATTATGGTCTGTTCTTAGTTCGAACCTCCTTCCCATGAGGTAATGCCTCCATTTCTTTAGAGCATGTACTATGGCTGCCAACTCTAAATCATGAGTTGCATAGTTCCTTTCATGCTCTTTCAACTTTTTGGATTCATAATAGATTACAAATCCATTCTGACTGAGGACTCCTCCTAGTTCTTCTTTGTAGGCATCTGTGCACACCACAAAATCTTCATTCGGATCTGCAATCCTCAGGATTGGAGCACTGTGTTGAAACCAGGTCTTAAAGTTTTTATCTCTAAGACTAAAATTTTTCTTTTTTGGGATTCATCTTTTCATAAGGTATAATCCTCACTAGCAGTCCCAAAAGCTCGGTACCGAAATCCCGAAATGGATTTATTTTTTTTTAAATAATAAAAGGCAGAAAGCTCAAGCATTTTTAAAGTCTTGGTGCACATCCTGTAAAGTACTTTTAATCATGAAAAATTAAAACCCTTAAGGAGTTAATTAACAATCTTTTAACCTTTCGAGATTTGGGTTCATTCAGAACGACATGATTTCAATACATTTTGAATTGCAAAATCCCGATCCCCATTTTCCTAAAATAAATGAAAGTTAGTTCCTGATCCTGATTAATTAAATTACTAATACCAAAAGTTAAGGCCTAAAATTTTCCCATCACGATTTCGGGATTCAGGGTTTAGTGGCGACATACCTCATGTAAGTGAGATCCTCAAAACCCCAAAACGCAAAGTCCCGACTTAATACCAAAGTTAAGGCCTAAACTTTTCCCAACACAATTTTAGGATTCAGGGTTTAGTTGCGACATACCTCAAGTAAGCGAGATCTCTGAAACCCCGAAACATGAAGTCTTGACTCAAAATCAATGTTTAAAGTGAACTAACTTCATTTTAAAAATACTTTTAATGGCAATTAAACTTCTTAGGTTTTTTCATTTTTTGGGTTCAGTAAATGAGATTTTTCGAATATTGATTTTAGAATCGCTGAAATACAACCATATTAATAATAGATAGCTGGTGATTTCTGTGACACAAATGTGTATCTCATAAATATTCTCTGCATTAAATGTATTAAATTCTTGGTAGCTGCATCAATACTTTCACCATTAAATGAGTTAAAGGAAAATTAAAGGTGTGTGTTTTGAATCTTATTTTTGCTCTTTCTATTAGGAGTAAGTCACATCTAAGCCGAGCTTACACACCTCTCTTCTGTGAGAGGTTTTTGTTCCAATAAAAAAGTTATGGCACCAAAGAAGGGACCCAAGAAGAGTGAAGATACAGCTGAGATTTCCATCCAGGAGGGAGAGGTCATATCTGACACCACGCCACATGCTATCAACTCAATCAAATCATGGAGACAAATCTATGAAAATCTAGACTGCGAGATAAAAATTCCCACAATGATTCTGAGAATCACCTTCGGGACATAGTAGAATCAGAACTTCACAAGATTGCAACATGCCCACGGCTCATGGCGTACAACAACATGATCAGTTGGGCTTTGGAGAAGGTTGATATTCCAACAAGAAGAATTTTAAATGATCAAGGGGACATTATCGGCTCATTCAGACCTGAACATATCTAGGTTATGTACAAACTCTCACCCAATCCTAAATTCATTTACAATGTTGAATTTATAGTTGAATTTCAGAGAAAGGAATGCACTGAGGCAGACCTAACTTACCCTGATTTAATCAAAGGCTGGTGGAGATGTCCATCAAAATTTAGGGCCGATACCCACAAAATCTATGCCACAACCTATTTGAATGAGTACATGGTTTATGTAGCCATGATGCTATGCAAAATCTTCGGAAAAAAGAATCCTTGTCATTTCCCTGTAGAATGGGTGCCCTTTTTAGAGGAAGCATCAGAAGGTTATAGTTTCAACTGGGACAAGATTTTATTCAATAACATAGCCAAAGAGGTTTCAGATTACAAAACTGCAAGATCTCGAGGTCAACCAATGGCCTTTTACATGTCGACATACATCATAGATGCAATTTTTTTTATGAATCCATTCCCCTTGATGAATTGGAATTGGAACATAACCTGCCTCGAGCCCATTCAAGAGTATCACTCTGAGCTATGGGAAGAAAATGCAAAAAAATTATTTTACGAAATTTGTCATTTCGTGATAATACCAATGCATAAGATGTTTTTTGGTTGTGACCCTCCTCACATTTCTTAAGCAGTTTCAAAAAACCTCAAGCCAATAGCAGACTGGTTCATTGAAGAAATATTCTCTTACATCAGGGTTTATGGGTGCTCAATCCCCCCTCACGCGCTTCCAAAATTTCTCCTAGATAGACTGGTGTGTAGAGAAGTAGCACACCAAATAGTGAAAGGTGGTATCAGAATAGAGCTAAATGCAACTCAAAAGAAGTCTTGGCCAATATTCCCTGTGCACATTGGGAAATTTTCATTACAAAACTTGGGTCATTCTAGGGTGGAAGCAGAAACACTCGAAGAAGTCAAATTGTTAAATATTGAGTACAAAAGGCATGACCCTTATCAACTAGTAAACAAACACTTGATACACTGCAATATTAAAGCATATGAACATGAGGAGTCTCCTTGGGATGACATGTTCAAAGGGACTAAGACTTATAAAGAGGTGTTAGAACTAGTATAGACACTGTCGTCAGAATTGCAAGCTGGCTTTCAGACCTTTCAAAAGCATAGCCAAAGTGGTGTGCCCCAAGTACTACAAGGAGAAGAAATCACCCTCCCCCCAGGAGCAAGAAAGTTTTCCCCCAAGTTTCGAACAGAAAGCACAAAAGAAGAGCAATGCCAAAAAGGTCCCACAGGATACGAAAAGGCCCCCACGAAACAAAGAGACCTTACAGACAAAAAAATCAGAGACCAAAGCAGAGAAAAGGTCAGGGTGACCTCCCAAGTCCGATAGGCTTACTCCCCCTTCATCACCTGGTGTTGATGTCAATACACCTAAGGCAGTAGGAGGGAAAGTATCTATAGAGCTAGGAAGTCCCATAGCTTCCTTAACCCCCTTACAATCCAATTTTGGACTCCCATAGACAGGAGCTCTATTTGTTGATGACCTCACCTCTATCCCCATAGATGAGATTCCTCCTTCTGATTATTTTTTCAGCAGAAAAAGGAAGGTCGTCTTGGAACAGGAGATGCATAAGAAGGAGGGGAATATGGTAAAAAAGCATAAAGTCTTGATAGATGGATAGAATTTGGAGGAAGAGGATTTCTCTACAGAGATAGTAGGTTCCATGGGAGCCATGGCAAGAACAAACTTTTTTATTGTGGGAAACATGAGAACGAGGATAAACAAGAGTGATAACATCATAGCTCAATTACAAGATCAGTTAAAGAATGATGAAGAGAACATTAGAAAAGAGGTGAGTAAAAGCTTGAAGCAGACAAGGGCTACCAAAAGGTTAGAAGTTCAATTACTCAAAACAAGCTTGAACGAAATGAACCAGAAGATACAAGCAAGTCAGGTACAGGTTGCTCAGCAAAAGGAGCATGTAGAATAGTTACTGGTTAGATTAAATTTGATGGAAGGTCAGATAATAGATCTAAAATCTTTTCATGCCCAATCACTGGAAGTGCATTCAAAAATAGAAGTTGAACATCATAAATTGATTTCCAATATAGAGATTATTCAGAATTACTTTCAAGAAGCAGATAATGCCTTTGATAATATTATCTCGAGGGAAAAAGAGGCCAAAGCAGTGAGGATTACTCTCCAAAAGGAAATCATATGTTCGGTCGGAGAAGAGACATCCAAAACTACGAAAGTATCAGCCATAGAGAAAATTAGATGTGACATCATGCTCAAGCTATGGGAAACCAACATAACTGAAAACAAAAGAATAGTCAAGGAAATCAGAGATGATTGTGAAGAAGTTTTTTATCTTTTAGACAAAGGGTTGTTGAACATTGGAAAAGGCAATTGTACAGGACTTCTGGGACAGATTAATATTGTAAGACATCAATTAAATTTTAGAGAAAATTTGAGTGAAATTCAAATGGAAATTTCACAGATAAGAAAAATGGATGTCACCCAAATAGACCGGTAGTTAGTTGAGCTCAACTTAAAACTGCAGTCAATAAAGTTTGTAGATAAAGGAGTTGAAGACCGTCTTTCCAAGATATAGAGAAAGGTTTATCTGTTCGAAGCAAAAGACCTTCCAGAACCCCCTAGAAATTTTACACAGTTCCTGGAGAGATGCATCAAATGTATTGAATCAAAAGAAGGAGAGTCATCAACAAAGTAAAAGTATCATTTGGAAGATCTTTACTTCCAAGAAAATAGAAAAATGGAGAAGATCATGCAAACGGTTTCGGATCTATTTTTTAACAAATAGTTAGTCACTAAGAATTAGGAAATCACCAACCGTCTTAAGATTGGTAGTTTTGTATAAATGTAACTTTTCA
This sequence comes from Picea mariana, assembly GCA_032191745.1. Classification (NCBI taxonomy): domain Eukaryota; kingdom Viridiplantae; phylum Streptophyta; class Pinopsida; order Pinales; family Pinaceae; genus Picea; species Picea mariana. The sequence continues at coordinate 222,907 of JASDQU010503056.1, forward strand.
AGACTAAGAAAAGGATTTTTTCTGGATGGGATTGTAAAGAGAAAATTTCATTTTGCCTAAATTAATACAATATAGATTGAAGATTCGAGATCTTGTCAATCCTGAGTTATGTGTTTCTCTGTCATTCTATCTTTTATTTCATACCTTCGTTTGAACGCTTTCATGATGCAACTTCTAATGTGGTGACTGAACAATCATATTATCTAATCGTTTGGAGTTTTTCCTCTGTATCAACTATCAACGGATATAAGACCTATGAACGTTTTAGAACTCTGAAATTGTATACTTCTTCAAAGTTATCATTCCCTCTTTCTTTTATTAGTATAAAATGAGATTCCTCTTTAATTGATGCCTCATTTTTGTCATACGACTATATATTTCTTTTTTTTTCTTCATTCCATGCACCTTATTCATTAAATTTGATTCAAATACTAGAAACGACCTTTATTTCTGTTATATTATTGATTCATAATTTGGAAGTTTTATTTTTATTAATTTGAACCAGAAATTTGCGACCCTCGAAAATATTTTTGACTTACAAAAAAAAAAGAAACCCTTAGCTTTCATGACTGTTCTAGTTACCAGACAACCTAACATAGAACCTGGTCTATCAGATTAGACAAGCATTGTGTCAAACCTATTTAATACCATCCTACAAACAAAAAATACATGGGTAGAACTTGAACGCTCCTGGGCTGTGATTGAAAGGGATATTAGCATCCAAGAACAATGGGAAGCTAGACAGAGGAAGTTAAGGAATCAACTTCGATATCGCTTTCCATTGAACTGACCTTTTTACCCATTAACTATCCCCACCTTTTCGGATGCCTTGACGGTATACTTTAGAGCCTTAAAGTATAAACTCAGGAACAACACACTAGTTAACAGTTTCTTCAATTGCTGGAAGCTTTTCTCACATTCCTTTGTCCACTGAAATTTCTTCTCCTTCCTTTGCAAGGAAGTGATAGGGTGAGCTATCCTCAAGAACCTTGCGATAAACCTTCTATCATAACCATCTATACCCATAAAGGATCTGACTTTCGTCATGTTCTTTGGCATTGATCATTCTATGATGGCCTCAATATTCTTAGGATATACAACTATCCTATCCTTCAAAATAATATGCCCCAAGTAATGGATCTTCTCCTGATAAAATGAGCATTTGCCCAACTTGGCATACAATTGGTGCTCTCTTAGCACCTGCCACACCATCCTCAGATGTTGTTCATTCTCTTCCTCTGACTTGGAATACACCAGAATGTCATCCAGGAATACTATGACAAACTTGTCGAGATAGTCCCTAAATACACCATTCATCAGGCACATAAAAACAATGGGTGTGTTCGAAAGCCCAAACAACACCACTGTGAACTCGTAATGACCATACCTCATTCTAAAGGAGGTCTTGCTGATATATTCATCCTTTATTCTTACTTGGTGATATCCTGACCTGAGGTCTATCTTCGAAAATATCTTTGCATCCTTCAGCTGATCGAAGAGGTCATCAATCCTCGGTAGAGGATAGTTGTTCTTTACAGTTACTTTATTCAACTGTCTAAAATCGATACACAATCTTAGCATCCCATCTTTCTTCTTCACGAATAGGACTGGGGCACCCCAAGGTGACATGCTTGGGTGTATATACCCCTTCTTCAGAAGCTCTTCAAGATGAAATTGTATCTCTTTCATCTCTGGCGTACTCATTCTGTAAGGAGCTTTTAATACTGGAGYTGCTCCAAGCATCAAGTTTATAGAAAAATCAATATATCTCTTCGGGGGTAATCTGGGTGCCTCCTGGAATACATCTTCAAAATMTTTTAGTAACGCATGATCTTCAATCTTTGACACCTTATCCTTAGGTGATTCCTTCACATGGGCTGAAAATAATTGACARCCTTTTTTGTAGCACTTCTTCAGCTGCATTGCTGAGATTTCTCTGACAGCAACAACTCTAGKAATTCCTTGGACTATTTTCTGATTTCCTTCCTCATCCAGGCAAGTGAATGTCTTRTTCCAACAGTCCAAGATGGCATGGTGCTTGTCCAATGAATCCATCCCAATCAGACAATCATAAGAAGCTAAAGGAAAAATGTTCAATTCAGCCTTTGTTCTTAGTCCATTCATGTCCATAGGACATAACTTAACCAACTCAATGACTTTMCTCTTGGTTCCTGTAGCCAACTGCACTAACCAAGACTTTTCATGTTTTCTTCTTGACAACTGCAAAATTTCCACCACTCTAGGATCTATATAACTATGGCTAACCCATGAATCAATTAAAATAGTAAAGGCATGGTTGTTAATCATACCTTCCACTTCAATCATGTGCGACTGATATTCAACTTTCTTGTTTTCCAGGGCTGCGTAGATCCTTGGAATTCTACTGCCCATTTCCTCCACTATTTCAGCTTGTTGAACATTATGGACAACTCTCACTTTGCTATTTTTATGGGGGAAATATCTATACTTGTGGTTCCCTTGAGAGCCCCAACACTGAATGGGCGTCTGTCTTGGCCTTTTTTCCCCTACGTCATCCATTCTCATAAAAATAAACGATGGCTATCCTTGAGGATTGTTTCTGAAAAAGGGAGGTTTAGTTACCGTCTTACTTTGATCCATCTAGAATTTATTTTTGTCTTCCCAAGCCTTCCAGAAAGTAGGCTTTTCTCTTTGTTGCTCATATAAGCATTTCTATCTTCTTATCATTTCTTCCATGGTCTTAGGGTCATCATACTGAATCTTGTCACCAATGGAAGGTGGCATTCCACTTAGATACCTTTGAATCTTGACAATTTCATCCTTGATGAACGGAACATACTTCAACAATTCCAAAAATCTTCATTCATACTCATCAATGGTCATGCTTCCCATCTTGATTTCAAAGAAATCTTTCATATTTCTGTCGTAGTATATTTTAGTCAAGTATTTCTTCTCGAAATACCTCTTGAATTCTTTCCAAGTGATATCTTTATCTCTAATGTGTTTCACCTGCACAAGTTGATCCCACCACATGGATGCTTTTCCTTTCAATTGATACATTGCAATTCTTCCTTCAGCATGAGAGGAATAATTCTACAGTTGGAAATATTTCTTCATACCAAGAAACCATGTTTCAGCATCTGCCTCCTTGTTTTCTCCATCAAATGTAGGAGGATTAATCTTGTTCATTTAGCCCTTTAGTTCATACACTCCAAATCTCTTGTGATTTCTGGTAGGAGATGGGCTTGAACTTCTGTGTGCCTCCTTATTGGAGTGTTTTGGGGAGTGACGACGATTCTTTCTAACACTTCTTGATCTTCTTTTCTTCTCAAGGATCATGGGACTTCAAAAGATTTCACATCTACACACCTCGAACCATTAATCTCTGAACACTTCCACGTCACCTTAGGTGATGTTATTACGTTATGTCACTTAACGTTTTCCCAATTGTAGGGGCATGCAAAAGTGGTTTGGAGTAACCTGCCTTTCATCCCTCAATTATCTCGACACTGACATGTAACCCCTCCATGAAACCATGGTATTTTCCCTGACCTGCTCTCACATAATTAAACTTCATGCTAGTTCTTTATGCAATACGGTTGCTGACCGTTGATCTATGGCTTGTCGGGTCCCATCACCCTTGCATCTCCGCTAGATTTATCCACATTCCTCCATATGTGACCCTATTACCCAAACTATCGTGCCTTTATTCTGATGTAGCTCCTCACTAAATTTTTGAGGCTTGGATCCTATCTAGAAATTGTTATGGTGATAACACATGGTAACCCTCCTAAACCTTCTCCAGATCTGACAGTCGTAAAGGACTCTCCTTTTTCCCGAATAGATCCTACGACTCCAACACCCCAAGTGTTGAACGCTCTCTCTCTCTCTCTCTGTGGTCAAATACCATGCCAGCTGCGGTTTTATTCTACCGCTACTCTTCCTGAGCTTCGTAACATGACCAAGTAACCCGTTGGCACTCAGAAACATTCTAAGGTTCGGAATTGGTTCCATCCAAACACCGTTTCCATTCGAAACCTTGGGTCCAAAGAACACTTATCCGGCCCATCCAGGCTCAACATTGAAACTATGGCTCTGATACCATATTGTAACGTCCCCAACCATCAACCCCACTATTGAGAATCACTACTATGCGGAAACATTCTCATACTTATATATATAACATGCATATTAAATCAAATTAACAGATTTAATGAATTTTAACCAATAATACAGAGTAATCATAGTTTTACTGCTAACATACAAAATTAATGGAATTAACAGTAAATATCATTGCAACGAAATACATGATAATATTGCAAGCATCACAGACATGGATTTTAATTGAAATTAAACACAGAATTAATACTTATCTTTGAAACTATAGTAACTCCACCAACCATGTGCAGACCTTTCATGAACCTCCCAGCCTTAGACCACACTGCTCATCACGCTCAACAGTGGGTCACCCCTAAGCTGAGACCAAGCTCCACCTAGGGCAAGAGAATCCTAGACTAGGATGAGGTTACAGGAAAACTGCACAGAGCAACCATAAGGATTCTCTCCAGGAGCCTTCTTACACCCACTACTCACGAAATCTCATTCCCCACATGCTTGTTCCACCCAGGAGTATACACCTTCATAAGCACAATCCATCGGTGCTTCACCTCCCTCTCTAAGTCTCGACAACAGGCAGATCATGAATTCTCAGAGCTCTGTAGCTGGTGTTGGATTCTCTCTGGGAGAAAACCACTTCCTAGAAGACTCTCTCACCTGGAGAGATCTTCTCACAAGCCTGACAACCTGCCTCTTCTACCATGGGCCTAACAACTCGGTTCTTCAACTAGTTTTCAACTCAATTCCCACAAGTTCATGATAACAACAACAACAACAACTGGTTAATTCGACTCAGGAAACATAGAAGGCATCAACCCAAAGACAGTTTAGGTATGAACTCGACTCTGCAAGAGAGAATAGGCTAGGATCATAGGACACACAAGTGACACAGCTCAATCTATGGGTTTTCCAATGGTTTTCAGGGTGCGTGACAAGGAATCCACACAGAGGTTGAATAAAGACTCAACGGTTCAAACAAAGGGTGTATCGTCTTCTCAAGGAAACATCACAGGCTTCGGTTTTCAGAGTTGCATGAGGCATACAGAGATCAGACACATTCGCCACACAGTTCAGATAGAGGACAACAGAATGGAGGATGAACGCAAAGACCAGACATAATTAACGGTTTCAGACAGCCTACGAAAGAATGGATGAGGAACCCCCAACTCAGTTGGCGCTTCAACTTTTAACCACATGTACCTAGGTTGACACTTGTCTTCATGGAGATGCATGCATTCCCTTTTGCACACATTGGATTTGCATGCGTTGCCTCTCCCGAGACTTAGGACAAAAACATGTTTTGTCACACAACTTTAGAATAATAATAAAAAAAAATTGTCAAGGACTTAAGCCCCTAAGATTAGCCCCTCTTTCCAACCTTTCAACAACTTTTTCCCTTACCCACTCTTTGGAAGCTTAGTCCCCCATCACTCTTTCTTTGTGGTCGGTCTGCATGCAATGATGTTTAATATTTATTAATCTTCTGCATAATTACATATACAAAAAGAGGCTCGTGGCCTTTAACACTTAGGATCTCCGACCTAATAAACACATAATCCCACCAACTTATCAATACTCGGCTCACCAACCTACAAAACATGATTTACAATTCATAAACATGATTACAACAAGGCTCGTCCTTGGGGATATTACAATATATTTACCTCTAAATACTTCATTCTACTAAGTTCTATCACATATATTTTCAGTTTTTTTTTTTATAATAAACATTGTTACTTGAAATAAATTCAATCCAACAATATTTTTTAAGTTAAACATATGGATAGAGGAATTTGTTTACTTTATACAACTATTTTTTATAATAAACATTGATACTTAAAACAAATACAAGTATCTAGAGTGAGTGTTGCAAACTTAGAAAATGAGATTGCCATAGATCAATCAGTGATCATGCAAATTACATCACTGGCCATAATAAACACTATTGAACTATTAGTAGTATCGAGTTGCAAAGTGTAGGAAAGCACGAGGATGGGCAATATGAATCAACAACACAAGAATTCAAACTATTTTTTTTTTGTTGTATTGCATATATGTCTGTGTGGATGACCAGAACATATGGTTGTGCAGAAAATATGTGTGTGATGAAGATATATGTCTACCAAAGATATATATGTCGAACACTTCACTTATTTACAAAGTTTTCTTCGAAATTGAACAATTTACCTTTCCTCCTATTTTTTACAAAATCTTATGCAAAATGTTTTAGTTGCAAAGATTTCAAAATGTTTAAAAATGAAATTGGCATAAATGACCCAGTTATCAAGAAAATTACATTGTAGGTAAGAACTTGTGTGATGGAACTATTGGATGTGCATAGTTTCCAAGTGCGAAGTGCAGGAGGATAACTTTTATGAATTATCTGAACAAGGGTTAAAATTACACTAGAGCTTTCCTATGCGGATGTGCAAAGGATATATTTATCCAGTCGATGTCTCTATGCAAAACAAATATCTGTCCCATAGATATATATGTTTGACAATATATTTTTATTTAAACATATGCATAGAAGCATTTTTTGAACTATTAGAAGCATGAAGTTACGAAGTGCAAGAGTGTAGGACAATGAGTGATATCAATTATCTACACAAGGTTTTAAATTAGACTAAGTCTTGGCTGTCTGAAGGATATTCTTGTGTGGACATGTCGGGGATATGTTGTGATTTCCACAATTCGAATGTGCACACACTTTGCATAGAAGCATTTTGTTTATTTTATATAGTTGTTTTTTATAATAAACATTGTATCTTAAAATAAATACAAGTATCCAAACTGAACGCTGCAAACTTAGAAGATGAGATTGCCATAGATAAATAAGTTATCATGCAAATTACATAGTTGATCAATATCAATACTATTGATCAAATGATGGGCGATATGGATCAACAACACAAGGGTCCAAGCTAGATTCTATTGGTTGTACAACACATATTCTAGTGCCCACCCTCAAAACATGTGGTTATGTGGAAGATATGTGTGTTTCAAAGATATATGTGTCGAACACTTCACTTATATTATTTAAAAGAAATTCTACGACATTGAACAATTTACCTTTTTTCCTAATTTTTAGCAAAATATTTTCACTCCAAAGATTTTTATCACTTAAATTGCGATAAATGTGTCGATTATTAATAAAATTACATTGCTGCTCAAAATATGGATGCACGAAGTTGCGAAACATGGGAGTGTAGGAAGATGAATGTTATGAATTATTCACACAAGGTTTCAAATTACACTAGAGCTTTCCTATGCAAAAGATATGCATGTGCGTACGTGGGGAGGGTATATCTATCTAGAAAATGTCTCTGCTCCAAACAAACATCTGTTTGGTAGATATACATGTCTAACAATATTTTTTTAGTGAAGCATATGCATAAGATAATTTTATGAACTATTAAAAGTGTGGAGTTGTGAACTGCATGAGCACAAGAGAATGAGTGGTATCAATTATCCACACAAGGATTCAAATTAGTTCATTGTTGCATAAAGGATATTCCTGTGTGGATGTCCAGAGGATATTCCTTCCTCTTTGCTATTCTAATGTGTGCATAATTTGCAATGGTTCTTGTCGATCCTAATATCCAAACACTTTACATTGTTTGTCGCATATGCTAATCTTCCTATTGAACATTTCACTTACTAGTCCTTGCCATAAGCATGGGACTATAGAAATCAATTTTGCATTGACCAAAATTTTGTTCTTGCGTTGTTAAAAAAAATTCTGGCTTTTTTACATGTTAAATGTGATCAATTTTTTGTTCCTAGCTTCAAATTGGTCCTTCAAAACAAAATCTTATTGCGTGACTAGATCTAGGAATTTAGTAGGCAATTTAATTCCACGCATTTAGAAAATGGTTGGAACATGTGCATGTACGAGTGTGGAAATGGTGCATGTATGGGTGTGGAACCGATGCATGTACGAGTCTCAAAGTGGTGCACACAAGTGTCCCAAAGTTCCCATACCATCTTGGTTTCCAAAGCTTGTTATCGTGTTGGTTGGTAATTGGGGACATTTAATGTTGTGGGCTAGAGTATTTGTTTTTGTTTTTTTTATACAATATATAGAGCGATTTATAGTTGCGTAGGGATATACCTGTGTAGAGATAAACCTCTACAAATGTGCAGAAGCTATATCTGTCCAGACTATATGCATGTGCTAGAAGTGTATAATTAACTTTATTACTGACTTTTTATATTTGTAAATTATATATATATAGTCCACACATATATGGATTTTTCACCTATGCACAAGTATATCCCCGCACAATGAACACATGGTAAATAAAATACATCTTCAACACAAACATATAGTTCGCACACATATAAATTTTGTACCTCCGCACAAGTATATCCCCACACAACTATACTATAGACAAATAACCCACATAGATATAGCTTCCTCACCTCCACACAGGTATATCCCTGCAAATGAACACTTAGTAAATAAAACACATATTCAACACAAACATATAGTATACACACATATAACTTCAGGCACTTCCGCACATGTGTATCCCCGCACAATGAACACTTAGTAAATAAAATACACAAAAAATAATGCATTTATTTATTACAACTGATGTGTTTCATTTTGTTGATTTCATTGTCCCGTCTAATTCAAATTACAAAGTATATTTATTTATTACAGTGTGTTATGTGTGTTGAGGATGTGACAACATTGCCAATCGATTTTATTAGATTTGGCCATTCATAATTATGATGCTTCGATCAATTCATAGATCCTTCTTGCATGAATAGATAACAATTATTTTTAACAAACTCTTATGCTAAATGTTTTTGTGTCAACAATAGTAAATGTTTTAACTTGTTTTTTCTTTATTCTTACCATTCTTCTCTTGCATAAAGAATAATTCTATTTCTTTTCTTTTTATGTATTGTTTAATTATTATCTTTTGACAAAAACTATTCATTGTCTATGCATTTAATTATATTAAGTTTCAATGTTGAGCATATTTTTCCCGACTAATTCGCCATGGACTATGCTACCATGCAACCCCTATTATTTATTGTGATTGATAGATTTTTTTTATATATATTTCTATATGGAAAGTTAAAATGTAATTATTTCATGAAATTTACAAAATAAATTTAATTTATTAAAAAAATCATAAAATATATAAATACTATTTTAGTTCAATTAGTTACAATTTAATTGAGGGAACATCCATAAAAAGTTACTTGTCAATAATCAACATATAGAAATAGAAAGGAATGCAGGTATATGTACCACCTTCAAGTGGGACAAGTTAGTCATATGCCATCAACATTTGTGTACTCTACAATATGTCCAAAATGTAGATGAAAAAAGGGCATTGTAAATATATTTGTCAAATTCAAATGGTTTGACATTTTTAGGTACCGGATCTATTATAATAATGAAAAACATAAATATTGCAGAGAATAACAACAGAACAACACAATAGATGAAACCACAACACCAAAATAATACCTTTATTGATAGGAAACAATGTTCACTTGCCTATTCGAGGGGGAAACCTCCAGCAGAGCAATGCTCTATTACAATAATTCTTAAGACAAAACTGCTTATGCCCTCAACTCCTATTTATACTAAATCTATCTACCACAAGAACAATCTAGAGGAAAGATCTTATATAAGCGGAAGCTTCTATTAGGTGTTCTTACATTTGACTTATTCTTCCTTATTACTAGGCCTTTATTATATGGAAAACATATTATTCTACCTACATGAGGGGTTAGGGAGGTTAGGTACCTAACATTCCCTCCCCCTTCAAAATAGTCTTTTCCTCAAGGCTTGAGATGAGGAATTGTTGCAAAATGGTAGTTGGCTCCTAGGTGGCATCTGTTGGAGTCGTGTCTTTCCACTATACTAGCACTTCCTTGATGGTGCGATGATAGAGATGATGCTCACACTGGTCCAAGACTACTTGTGGTTGCAACAAGGTGGATCCTTCTTCATCTAACTCAGGGAGTCTGGTTTGAGTTTGGCACTTAGTTCCAATCAACTTCTTTAAGCATGAGACATGAAAAATAGGATGGAGCTTAGAATGACTTGGCAAAGCTAACTGGTAGGAGATTGGTCCCACACATTTGATAACTGTATATGGACCATAAAATTTAGGCACAAGTTTATGACAATGTTCAACCTTTAGTGAAGTATTCTTATAAGGTTGCAGTCTAAGAAACATTAGGTTCCCTTGAGCAAATTGATGTTCTGAATGATCTTGATCTTCTTGTTTCTTCATGGGATTTTGAGCCATTACCAAATTCTCTTTGAGGGAATAGAGAATAGCCTCCTGAATGGTAAGAGTTTGGTCAACCGCATGAACCTTTGAGACACCAGGCATGTATGAGAGAGTTGAAGGTAGATTTTTTCCATATAATTCTTCAAAAGGAGTCATGCAAGTAGTTGTATGGTAAGAGGTGTTGTACCACCATTCAGTTAGTGGTAACCATTGAGCCCACCAATTTTTCTTCATGGATAAAAAACGCCTAAAATATGTTTCCAAACACTTGTTGAAAACTTCAGTTTTTCCATCACTCCAAGGATGATAGGATGTGCTGAGATGCAATTGTTTTCCCTGTAGACTGAACAATTCTTTCCAAAAATTGGTGGTGAAAATGGGATCTCGGTCAAAAACAATAGAATGAGGCATGCCATGAATCTTGAAGATATGATCCATGAAAAGTTGAGCCATGGTGGAGGTGGTAAATAGGTCTAAAGAGAACATAAATGAGCATACTTGGAAAGACGATCAACTACCACCATGATGACTAAATTATTACCCGATTTAGGTAATCCAACAATGAAATCCATAGAGATATCCCTCTAAATAGCGGGTGGAATCAGAAGTGGTTGTAGTGTGCCAAGGGATTTGACTGTTTCTCCCTTGTTGCATTGATAGACATCACATTTTTCCATAAACGTGTGGATGTACTATTTCATACCATCCTATAAAAAAGAAAGTTTGATCTTGTCATAGGTTTTGATAAACCGTGAGTGCCCAACTATGGGTGTAGCATGAAGCTCATAAAGCACCATGGATTTAAGTTGTGATTGTTTACTTAAATACATACAACCTTTGTAGTGAATCTCATCATTGTGCTAAGAGTAACATGGGGAAACTAGAGAATTGTCTTGCAATTGTTGGATTATATGTGAAATTTTGGGATCTTGCAGCCATTCTTGGTGAGCATCTTGGAGCCAATCGGGTACAATGAAGGAGAGGGAAAATAGGGACCCTTCATATTCATATTTTCTTAAAAGAACATTAACAACCAAATCATCTTTTCCTTTCTTTTAAATGATCTCATAATCATATCCGAATAGCTTAGTCACCCATTGTTTTTGCTCCGAGGATGAAAGACATTTCTCCAAAAAATACTTGAGGCTCTAATGATCTGTCTTAATTTGGAAGCATTTCCCCAATAGATAAGGGCACCAGAGATCCACTACATGAAAAATAGCCAACATTTCCTTTTCATAAATTGATTGGCCCAAATGCTGCTCCGACAATTGTTTGTTGTTAAAGGCCAAAGGCCGACCATATTGCATGAGGACTACTCCAATTCCTCTCCATAAAGCATCACATTCTAGGAAAAATCTCTTTGTGAAGTTAGGAAGGGCCAGGACATGAGTGGTGTGCATAGCCTCCTTCAAGGCTTGGAAGGAATGATCAGTTGTTGGAGTCCAAGTGAAATAATTCTTTTTAAAGAGAGTAGTGAGAGGCACCACAATTTTTCCACAATTCTTAACAAACTTGCGATAATATCTTGTTAAACCCAGAAAAACACAAAAGGTTTTGAGAGTCTTAGGGCGAGGCCAATCCTACATAGCTTCAATATTAATAGGATCCACCCTGACACCATCCTTTCCAACAATATGACCCAAGTACTATACTTCTGAGGCTCGAAAAACACATTTAGATTGTTTGAGGAAAATTTGGTGCTGAGAGAGTAGATTAAGAACTCGATCCACATGAGAAAGATGGGTTTCCCATGTTTTACTATAGATGAAAATATAATCGAAGAAAACTAAGACGAAATGACAGAGAAAAGGATGAAAAACATGATTCATGAGGCTTTGGAAAGTGGAGGGAGCATTACACAAGACAAAGGGAATGACCAAGAACTCATAGTGACCCCCATGAGTTTGAAATGTAGTCTTAGGAATGTCTACTTTTTTCATACGTATTTGGTGGTATCCAGAATGAAGATAAAGTTTAGTAAAGAATTGGGCACCACTTAATTCATCCAAGAGATCATCAATGTCAGGAATGGGAAATTTGTCTTTGATGGTGAGTTTGTTGAGGGCATGAAAGTCAGGACACATGCGCCAATAGACTTATTTCTTACGTACCATGACCACATGAGAATAATAGGGGCTAGTACTAGGATGGATAACACCTGTGGCGAGAAATTCTTGAATAATTTTCTCAAATTCATTTTTCTGGGAAAATGGATGATGATAGGGACAAAAATTGGAAGGAATATTGTCAAGGATGAGGGGAATGGAATGATTATGAACACCACGGGAACGGGGAAGTCCCTAGGGAGTGGAAAAATAACTTGATGTTTGGAGAGGATGGATTGGAGGTCAGAATGCACATAGGGTGTCTTAGTGTCTTGAATGGAATGGAGTTTTGCAATAATGTCGGAATGACCTTTTTTTAGGAGATTTTCCATGCGATGGGAATTTATGATCTCATGAGAACCTATTGTGATTCCTTGGAACTTATACTATTGGCCATCATGGTTTAATTACATGGTTAATTCCTTAAAATCCATGAGAATGGGGCCACGAGTCCTTAACCATTCGACACCCAACACAATGTCACAACCACCCATATCGATGGAAAACATATGAGATTTTCATGTTGTACTGACCAATTTGGAGACACACATTTTCACAATGCCCCCCACATTTCATGGACTCTCCATTAGCAATCATGATTTGAAATTTTTTTACTACACGGATATAGAAATTAGTTTCTTGGGCAATGCAACAATGAATAAAATTATGGGTTCTTGCACTCTCAATGAGGATGATGAACTTCAGATGCTTAATGTAACCAATTAGCTTGAGGGTTTTGGGAGTAGAGAAGCCAGTGAGATAATTAAGGGAAATGACCAGTTTGATTTCTGGGGGTCCAAGGGTGGAGTAAGGTCAGTGGGTTTAGGTGACTCGGCCACAGGGGGAGCCTCATCCTCTTCTTCAGAAACATCCTCAGAGATGGCCATAAAAATATTTTGGTCCTTACACTTGTGCCCAGGAAAATATTTGTCATCACAATTATAACAAAGGCCCTTGATTTGGCGTTCAAACATTCCCTTCATGTAGAAAGCCAAGCACTCAAAAGCAACTATAAATTCTTCCATTGTGCCAAATTGTTTCAACTTTTTCAAATGGAATAAATGGTGGGTGTCAGTGTCAAAGCATTCATAAAGCTCTGCAACAAATTGTGTCCAAGCCACATACCCTTGGAGATAATTTTTTCTCCATTTCCACCATTGCCAATGTTCTTGATCTAGATGGAGAACACCTTACCCGAGTTTGGTCAACTCATCTGTAATGTCGTACAAAAAGAAATAGTGTTCCATTTGAGTTACCTAACCTGTGGGATCCAAGCCATAAAATTTGTTCACATCCACTCGAGGAAGGCGTAGGTCATGCTGAAAGTGATGGGACTGAAAAGTCTGGGAATAAGAGGAAGTCTCACCTTTGGGGTAAAAAGGTTGGTCATATAAGGTAAGGTCTCCAGTATTATGCATCTTGGTGCAGATCTAGGCAGTGAAGTATTCAAGTTGGGTAGAGAGGTCATGTTTCAGGGTTTCCATTTTTGCGTCTATGGTGGAATTCATTTTTTTATTGATGGTGGAAATATTGGCACTAAGTTGCCACACTTCCTTCTAGGTCTCTGCAAAATCAGATGAAAATGTATTGAGGCGGGATTCAAGGTATTGGATACTGGTGTGGGCCATGATGAAGGGGGAAACCAAAAAGGGGTGGATGTGACCACACAGAAAAGGGGTTATGGGTGAAGAGTATCATGATGATTAGGGAAAAGAGAAAAATCCAATGGGGTAAGTCCCAAATAAGGGGGCCGGAAGGGGGTTAGGACCATAGAGAAAACAAAAGTTGAAAAATGATAGGTATTACTGAGATCAGAATGAAAAGAGGAGTCCAATGGGAGAGGTCTCAAATAAGGGTGCGGGCAGGCCCCAAATTTTCTTTTTACTCCTATGGAGTTATGCTCTGAGATGAATAATACTGTAGTGGAAAAATGCCCAAATTCTTAACACGAAGAAATATGTAGTAATTTTACAACCCAAATGCAAATGACAAGGTTGTACGATAGTAGATCTTGTCTATTCCTGTTCTATTATGTTTCCATCCCAAGGGTTAGGGTTTTCAGGTTTCCTATGGATAAGGGTTTTCCCTCTGCTATATCTCTTTGATATACGTGCATGTTCAAACTATAGTAGTCGACCCAATATTTCAAGGCACCAACTAAGGAGGCTAGACCGTACCCTTATTCATACTACCCAATTACCCAGGTACTAGAGAGTATATTCCCGTGTGTTTTTCTCGGTGGAACTATAACACTCAGGCAACCGATCGGTTTATCTATGAAGGGATTTAGGATATCTAGGCTAGTCTGTATATAGGTTTTGTCTGATGTGCTACCACTCGAAGGGGTACCAACAAGGGTTACAAGGGTGGCCAACAATGTGTTCTTAAGTACCACTTGTAGTTCTTGCATGTATGCTTCCCCGATTGTGGATTTATGCACTGAATGATAGATCACTATAGCTTTAAGATGACGAAATACGTCTCTACCCTGAAAAAAAATTACCCACAATTTTTTCCAAGGAAAGTGCTATGATACTACTTGTTAGGTACTAGATCTATTATAATAAAAGAAAACAGAAACACTACATAGAATAGCAATGGAACAACACAATAGATGAAACCACAACACCAAAATAATACCCTTATTGATAGGAAAAAAAATTCACTTGCCTCTTCGAGGGGGAAACTATTAAGACCTAAATAGTGGCTCATTACCACTTAATTGGGGCATATTACATTAGTAATGTTATTTTATTTATGTCATCTTTAGTCCATTAGTTGTAATTATACCTCCTAGTCTCCTATATATACCAAGGAGGCATTTTCATTTGGAATCATCTTGTAATTGAGCATTTCTGTGGGCATAAAGAGGTTTCCCCCTCAAAGAGGATTATTATCTGAATTTATCTCTTTTTCAAGGCGTTGAGTACTTATTCTAAGGTTTTTCTATGCTATATTGATATTTGGTTCCTAACATATGGTTTCAGAGCTCAAGGTCTTGGGGTTTCACTGCTACATCTGAGACACCTTGGAATTTTTTCTATAAATTTTTTTCTACAACGTTTCAAAGGGAATGACTTGGAGAATATTTATTTGATGGATCAAGCTACATTGGGTTAAAATTTCAGCTCCCGAGGCCTTATACTTTCAGAGATACAACCTTTCTAAGATAGGGTTCTGGAATCATCCTGAATTGAGTCATTGCTGAATTTTCGCTATTAAATTTTTTATGTAATGTTTAAGACCCTAAAATCCAAAGGATATTCACAGAAACCAGTAAGGTATCCGTGGTAACAATTTCAGCTTTTGGGTCATCTTATATTTGTAGATACACCCTTTGGAAGATAGGGTATTTGACTAGTCTCAAGCAGGTGTTTCGGGAAAAACAATAATAACTTCTTCCTAGAGTATCCAAATTGAGTGAAACCAGTTGAATTGGATAGTGGATAGACCTTAGTAGTTCTGGTATGATTTTCAAAATTTATATCAATTTTTTTGTGTGGGGCACGCTATACAAGTGACATCTCCTGGAAAGGAAAAAAATCAGCAAGTTGTGGGGAAGTTACCGTAAAATCCACTTGGCACATCCAATTTTTATCAAACCTATGGCATTGCAGAGAAGAAATATCAAAGACCTACAAAAAGAAAATTTCATACTCATAAGGGCTAGAATTTTGTAGATACAATAAAAGGAAGATTGTCTAGCAGAACCACCTTAAAATCAAGTTTAAAGTGATTCTTGGCCAACATGCCACCAAAAAAGGGAACTTCTACACCAAATAATCCTCCAGACAATCCTACTTGGACTCTTTATGAAGGTTAATAAATGCGTAGGGACATAAATGATTTACAAAAGAAGAAAGTAACAAAAGATGAACTACAAGAGATGGAAGCTATGTTGGAGGCAATAAATACTAAGATGGATGGTTTAAAAGAGGAGATCATGGAAGGATTGAAAAATTTCGTAATAGAGAGGACACCTGAAAGTGAAAATGTATCCCATGAAATTCATGATGAGGACACAAGGAATGTGAATAAAGAATGGAGAAACTCCAACTTTGGGTTGAAGACCAACCACGTTCCTAAGATCGATATGAGGAAGTTTGATGGCAAGGACCCTATCACATGGATACTTCAGATGGAACAACTCTTTGATATACATGGATACACAAAAGGTACGAATTGCTTCTTTATATTTAGAACCCAATCAATTTGTATGGTATCGATGGCTTTGTTCTCGCAAATCACTCGTCACTTGGACTATTTTCATGGAAGAAATGATAGCACACTATGAGGATACAAGGAGCAATACCTTCTTTAACCAATTTATAAATCTCAATCAAAAGGGTTCAGTTACAAAGCACATTGAGAACTTCCAAAGATTGCATATAAAGGTAACAAATATTCCATATGAGCACTTGATTGATGTATTCAAAGGAACTTTAAGGGATAACATTCAACATGAGGTTCGCCTTTGGGAACCCAAATCATTGGAGAATGCATTTAGGGTGGCAATAAATGTTGAAAGTAAAAATATGGCTATGGCTACTATAAAGACCAATCCTAACATCTATAGAGAGAATAATGCTCCTTCTTCTAAAACACCTCAACCTACAAGGTTGACACCTCAACAATTGGAGGAAAGAAAAGAAAAAGGTTTATGCTTTAATTGTGACAGCAAGTACAGTAAGGGACATAAGTGTGGCGAGAAGAAATTATTCTACATAGATTGTGAAGAGGAAGAAGAAAAAGAAAAAGAAAAAGAACCATCTCAAGATGAAAACGTAGAAGCAATTTCGTCTGAAGATTTGACTCCCACGATATCGTGTAATGCATTGGCTAGAATTATCACTTCTCAAACCCTCAAGATCGAAGGATATATCAAAAAGAAAAAGGTAATAGTCCTAATTGATTCCGGCAGTACTCATAATTTCATTCACTATAAATTAGCCAAAGCTCTCAATTACTTTGTATATCCAACACCAGAGTTTCAAGTAATGATTATAGATGGAGGAACTATCAATTGCTTAGGAAAATGAAACAAGATCAATCTTACTATGGGGGAATATGTAATGAATAGTCCAGTGATTTCTATACCCATGGGTGGTGTTGATGTTTTACTAGGAATCCAATGGTTACAATCATTAGGAACAGTGGATTTTAATTTTCAAGAACTTTTCATGAATTTTTCATTGGAAGGAAAAGAAATTGAGCTAAGAGGTATCACAGGGAAACCTGGTAAGGTGAGAATCTCTAATGGCATGAAAAAATTATTGAAAAAGGGGCATCAAGGGCTTATTGCACAACTATGCTCACTAGATGTTCAAACATCTAAGCCATCTATTCCTCTACATCTCCAAGGGATCATTGATAAGCATTCCAAAGTATTTGAAGATATTCCCCAAGGTCTTCCACCCACTCGAAATCATGATCATGATATTCACCTAATTCCTAGGAGTGTTCCTCCTAACATCAGGCCATACAGATACCCTTATGCCCAGAAGAGTGAAATTGAGTGCATTGTTGAAGAAATGTTAGAGGCTGGCATTATTAGACCTAGCCAAAGTTCTTACTCTGCACCGGTGGTAATGGTATTCAAGAAATATGGCGCATGGCGTATGTGTCCGGATTATAGAGAGATCAACAAGATCACTATTAAAGATAAGTTTCCCATTCCTGTCATTGATGAATTGTTATATGAACTACATGGAGAAATCTATTTCACAAAGTTGGATCTTCGTTCAGGGTATCATCAAATTAGAATGAAGGAAGAAGATATCCCAAAAACAACATTTTGAACTCATGAAGGCCATTATGAATTTTTGGTCATGCCTTTTGGCCTTACAAATGCAACTTCCACATTCCAAGGGTTGATGCATTCCATTTTCAAGCCCTTCTTTCAAAAATTTGTGTTAGTATTTTTTGACGATATACTAATCTATAGCAAGTCTTGGGAGGATCATGTGCGACATGTTGACAAGGTGCTACAACTACTAAAGGAGCAACAACTATATGCGAAACCATCCAAATGTTTNTCTTAGAGGATTTTTGGGTTTGACAGGTTACTACCGCAAGTTTGTTCGGAACTATGGAAGAATAGCAACACCTTTAATGACACTAACTAAGAAGGATGCATTTTCATAGACTCCAGTGGCAACTAAAGCTTTTGAACAACTTAAAGAGGTGAAGTGCAAATCTCCTGTCTTGACCACTCCAAACTTCACAAAAACCTTTATTGTGGAATGTGATGCATCGGGAAATGGAATTGGTGTTGTCCTAATGCAAGAAGCAAGACCCCTGGATTTTGAAAGTCGACCACTCAAGGGAAAAGACTTACACAAACCCATTTATGGGAAGGAAATGATGGCAATACTACATGAATTGAAGAAATGACATCCTTACCTAATAGGTAGGCACTTCAAGGTCAAAACAGATCATGATAGTCTTAAATACTTCTTGGAACAAAGACTGTCTTCAGAAGAACAACAAAAATGGGTAACCAAGATATTGGGTTATGATTTTGAAATCATCTATAAAAAAGGGAAGCGAAATGTTGTGGCAGTTGCACTCTCAAGGAAGGATGAAGATGTTGAGGCCCTTCTTTGTGCTATCTTGAGAATCCAACCTGATTGGATAATAGAAGCAAGGGATGAATGGAAGAATGAAGAAAAAGTGTGGACTCTCATTCAAAGGTTGCAATAGGATTCCAGTACATCAGATACATTTACATGGAAAAATGATTCACTATGGTACAAAGATCGCTTATATTTATGCAAGAACTCCCAACTCAAACAAAAGATACTATTGGAATTGCACACCTCTCCAGTAGGAGGGCACTCGGGATTTTTAAAAACCTACCATAGGGTCAAGAAGGAATTTTTTTGGGATGGACTTAAAACTCATGTTCAAAGGTTTGTGGTAGAATGTTTGGTTTGCCAATAAAATAAGGTGGAAACAATTAAGACCCCAGGTCTTTTACAACCATTAGCCATCCCGAGTCAGCGCTGGGAGGAGGTTTCCATGGATTTCATCATAGGGTTACCGAAGTTTGAAGGAAAGAGTGTCATCATGGTGATTGTTGATATACTGACCAAGTACCCACACTTTTGTGCACTCTCTCATCCCTTCAAATCCAATGCATTTTCCACCGCATTCATGGAGATAGTTCAAAAACTACATGGCAGCCCAAAGATTATTGTAAGTGACAGAGATCCCATCTTCACTGGACATTTTTGGACATAATTATTTTCTTGTTTGGGTACTCAATTGGCTCATAGCTCATCCTATCATCCTTAATCTAATGGACAAACCAAGATAGTGAACAAATGTCTAGAAGGATACCTTCGTTGCTTTGTCTCTGATAAAAAAACACAATGTTCAAATGGTTACCCTTGGTAGAATGGTGGTATAACACTTCCTTTCATACTGCAACAAAAATGATACCATTTATGGCACTCTATGGATACCACCCTCCTTCCATCACTTCTTCTCTAAAAGAAAAATCTAAGGTTCAGGCAGTGAAAGATCACATCGAGCATCAACAACAAGTTCTCGAAATATTAAAGGACAACCTGACCATGGCACATAATCGCATGACACAACAAGCAGATCAACATCGTAGTGAAAGAAGTTTTGAAGTAGGGGATTGGGTGTTTTTAAGACTACAACCATACAAATAGATGTCCCTCAATCAAGCCAAGAAGGATAACAAATTATCACCAAAGTACTATGGTCCTTATAAGGTGTTGCAAAAGATTGGTACTATGGCATACAAATTGGATTTGTTTGCATATTCATGAGTACACATAGTTTTCCATGTTTCATGCTTAAAGAAGGTTATAGATGACAAAATCTCAGTTGAAACTGTATTGCCAGAACTTGACGAGGAAGGAAAAATCATATTGGAGCCTGAAGCCATCACTGACGCAAGAATTCGCCAGCTGAGGAATAGATCCATTTCAGAGTATCTCATTAAATGGAGGAAACTACCAGTTGAAGATTCCACTTGGGAAGATGAGTCGTTTATACATAAGCATCCAGAGTTACTCAAGCGTTGCGGACAACACTTGTCTCAAGGGGAGGGGCATGTTAAGCCCTAAATAGTGGCTCATTACCCCTTAATTGGGGCATATTACATTAGTAATGTTATTTTATTTATGTCGGATTTAGTCCATTAGTTGTAATTATACCTTCTAGTCTCCTATATATACCAATGAGACATTTTCATTTGGAATCATCTTGTAATCGAACATTTATGTGGCCATAAGGAGGTTGCCCCCTCGAAGAGGCTTATTATCTGAATTTCTCTCTCTTTTCAAGGCGTTGAGTACTTATTCTAAGGTTTTTCTATGCTATATTGATATTTGGTTCCTAACAGAAACCTCCAGTAGAGCAATGATCTATTACAATAATTCTCAAGATAAAAATTCTCATGCCCTCGACTCTTATTTATACTAAATCTATCTACCACAAGAACAATCTAGAGGAAGATATTCTATAAGCAGAAGCTTCTATTAGGTATTCTTACATTTGAGTTATTCTTCCTTATTACTACACATTATTAATATTGACTTTTATTACATGGAAAATATATTATTCTATCTACATGAAGGGTTAGGGAGGTTAAATCCCTAATAGATGTAAACACACAATGTTTAATACTGATGTAATACATTATATTATATTCAAAATCTCATCATATATTGTAAATATTT
Source organism: Picea mariana (assembly GCA_032191745.1). Taxonomy (NCBI): domain Eukaryota; kingdom Viridiplantae; phylum Streptophyta; class Pinopsida; order Pinales; family Pinaceae; genus Picea; species Picea mariana. The sequence goes on from JASDQU010503056.1 coordinate 244,090, forward strand.
TCAAATCTTAAATATTCACAAACCCGTTGTCATAGAAGATATTTGTATAGATGGATCATACTTGTTTTTTAATTATTTAATTTTTGATACTAATATAATGTGACGGCTAATATTAGGGATAACATTAAACAATAGGTATAGGTAGTGAGGGTTAACATTGAACAATAGGTATAAATTGAGACCATGAAAAATGGAAAATATTATGTGCATATCAAAATTGATTATGTACTTTATAAGCTTTTTAAGTGCAAATGCAGGGGATTAAATTAAATGTTGAGCATTTGAAATTGAAGTTTTATCACGTTGTCAAGTTAAATCCTTATACATTTATGGTTTAAATTTTGAGCATTTGAAGTGAAATTTCTATTATGTATTTGGAATTAATCACTTTAGCATTATATAATGTATACATTGAAATTTGGAATGTGTTTAAAATTGATCATATATGCTATAAAAATGTTTCTTTTGAAGCCTAAAATTATAGGATGAAATTCCTTTGGAAGGAAAAATGTCTTGGGATATATCTCAAATTTGTAACTTATATTTGGCTAATTTATTGCATGTGATAGTTGACATAGCAATTTTATGTATAGGTTTCAAAATTCTTATTGCATGTGCTTTCTTTAATTTTAAATTATAATGAGATGTTGGTATGGATTTATGATATGACCATAGAGGCAAACAATTACGTGCATGGAAACTTTAGTTTTAAGAATTGTGCCAAAACTTGCACATAAAGTTTGATCTTTGCGTGCCTAGGTTATGAGCATGTGTACTAAGTTTTAAGTTTTAACTATGTGCATGTTCTTTTCAAAATTTTGTACTTTCCTATAATTAGGAGTTCCCATTTTCAATAGTCGTCTTAGACAATTATTGAAGGACAACATTTTCTGTAGTTGACCCTTAAGAAATTTATATAAATAGTTATACAAACATTTTATTGTTCAGATGTTTCTTTCCATAGTAACCTAGCAAATTGGATTTTGCTATGAAATGCTTCTAGGAACTTAGCATACTATATTCTCAATCTCTCCACCCTTCCCTTATTGGTTGTAGTATCATAAATCTCTAGGAATGAACCAAATGGTTCACTTTGTATTATTATATCAATTTTATATCATTATTACATTGTACATCGTTTCAATGGATTTCAAGGAGTCATACATGAGATTTAATAAGGATGGACATAAACACACCACCAAAAGTCTCCACACCAGTTCACTAGAAATTATCATCTCTCATCATAAAGAAAAACTCTTCAACAAAGATCACCAAGGAATTATTGCCCAAATCCATGCCATTCAAATTGTGGAGCATTGGGATTATAATCATTTGAAAGGAGTGCACCATTTTCTAATCCCAAACCTTTGATGTCATACATATATTGTGTAGAAGGAAGAATTATGCTTACCCTTGTAGTATTTTCCTCATGCATGTGTCCCAACATAACTTTTAATTGAATATCTCAAATATTTATAAGTTTGGTTTATCTCTAATGGCTCACCTCTGACATTGATTTGTTTTTGTTTTGTTCTACTTTTTTTTAATAAGAAGACTGTTATCTTTGTTGTGTTTGTTTTCACTTTCACCCAAAACTCCACATAAGATAACTCTAAGGTCTCATGGTGATTTTGAAGGCTTTGTAGTGTCCTATATGTTAGTGTCACATGGTCTACATACAAAAAAATATTTATGATAATTCGAACTATGGTCAAACTTCCCCCACATTTGTTGTTTATCCATTCCTTTACCTTATCTAATTAAATAATGAACAATGTGGGGGAGAGGGGGTAACCCTATTTCACCTTGATGTCACTATTGAAGCTATATGAAAGATCATCTACAGTTGTGATTTTAGCCTTTATTTACTCATATAGTGTTTGTATCATTTCTCTCCAACCATTTGGGAACCCCATTTCTATAAACCTTTCTCATAGTTTATCCCTTGAGACAATGTCAAAGGCCTTCCAATTAAATCAACAAAAAACCTTTTCCTTTGTTGTCTTGAGTCTTTTCTATTATGTTCCTAAGTGTAATGCAATGGTTGATGGAAGAGTGGTTTAGTAAAAAACTAGATTTCCCTTTGAGTCTTTTTGTTCTTTTCTCTACCCATTTATTCACGTTTTCTCCTTAATCCCTCCCACGAGATTAGAAAACACTAGGTCGATCATGATGGTTCTATAGTTCCTTGCATTTTGTTTTTATCTCCCCCTTTGAATATATGCAAAATGAGGCTTGTTTCCCAACCACTTGGGAGCCTATGTTTGACTTCCTTAATGAATAGAGTTGTGATGTGTTCAATAGTGAGGGAATGCATTCCCACTTCACTTATTGTTTTTATAGTGTGTTTCCTCTTTAGGGGCAACACTCCCAGAGCCTCCCTTCAGCCGTTGTGGTGTGTTCTAGCTAGCATGGGATTTCTTTCTCAAGCCATCCAGATGAATACATTTTCCTTATTCTCCTTCAGTTACATGATGATCTAGCCTCGCATTCATCAGTTCTATTAGATTACTCAACCATGGTATACCAGGTCTTATCTTTTACACCTAAGATGACATATGCACTTGCAAATGGTACACTATGCTTTCAATGCACATGATCGTGGTACTTTGGTTTAATTTTCTTTATTTCACTTGCTATGATATGGTCTCATGTGTGGGTTTGATACTTATACATGGCGTTATAACTTATGAGTTGGTTGTGAACATGGTAAATACTAAATTGTGATATAATAACAATTTACAACATTAAACAAAATATTATTTTTCCTTGTCATACCATGGGGGACATAATTTCCCTTTAGAAATTTCATTAGGTCTTCGGTCAAGTTGTACTACTAGTGATCAAGTTGATGTAGCATGCTCCATATCCCCACCATGCATAAAAATTTACATCTTCCCCATGTCCATATCACTCATAAAAAAATTATTTTTGCTCATGTTTGATTTCTCATATGTTGTTCAACAAGATCTAGATAAGAAATCCTAAGTCAAATAAAATACAGAAAGGTTAGAGGTGAAGAGCATATAAAAAAATTAAAAGCCAAAAATGATAAAGATTGAGCTATTCCACCTCACTATGATGCCAATGTTGGGTATGTATTATATTCTTTGCATGATTGTGGGTCCCATATTAGGGGTTTCGAGGGCGGAGCCCCTGAAAAATTTATTTGGGGGGTTTATTCGCCAAAATTTTGGGTGGTCTTTCGCCTTTGGTGGGGGAATTTTTTCTCCTTTGGTAGTTTAGCGGCACATGGTATTTTAACCCATGGTTTTCTAATTATGGTTAAGGTTCTAATCTAATCCAGGTCAATGGATTAGGGATTTTTTGGATGCCGTGAGATCCTATATATCGTATTGTAAACAATGAAGTTGGATGATGAATAGAATTAGAAGTGCATCTCTAAAATAGGTTGTTGGTTTTCCCGGTTGGGTTTCCAGGGTAAATCTATGTGTATATGTGTGATTGCAATTGTAAGGTGGAATAGGTCCACAATATTATTAAATAAGGTCCACTATGGTAGTTAGATATATTAATGTGAACATAATAAATGCAAGAGGACTTCTTAGAAGGTTCTGCTTCTACAAGGTTCCTCCTCTAGAATATTCTTAGGTGGTTGGTAGAACTATATAAATGGGTTAAATCAATGTAATGGAAGTCAAGAAGACATATTGTATTTGGACCATGTAGATCATTAGAAGGTTTCCACCTCAAAGAGGCAAGTGAACAAGATAGGATCCCTTCCATTATAGGATCTATTGTATGGTGTTTCCCTACCATAAGGGTTTTGGTAATAATAAAGGAGATTTTGAATATTTTTCTTGGTATTTGTTGTGGTGATTATATTTGTAGATATTTGGTACTTAACAATTGGTATCATAGCACTCTCTTCGGCCACAATAAAAGGACAATTTTTTTTTATATATTTTTGCAGATTTTCTTTTTCAAGAAGAAAAAGAGGGTCACGACACTCTAGATAATTCATGTAGATTTCTATGTGGAATTTGAAGAAACTAGATGTAGATCTGAGTCTCTCTCAGAAAAAATAACTAATTAAAAAAAAAATCATCTGAAATGGAGTTTGGGGAGTGAAGTTATCATCATTTAAAATCTGTTATTTTTCAGGGTTTTTTTGCGGACGACCGTGTGATTTTGCTTATTTATGTAGCACCTGGGGATAAATTTTCCCAAGAAAATTACATATCTGAGTTCCTCTTTCAAAATAATCCCATTTAAAAAAGAATTATCCAAATCAGAGCTCTGGATGTGCAGATATTGATGATTTAAAACCAACCATTTTGTAGGGTTTTTGTGACAACGACAAGACTGCGGAGCTTGTTACTTTTGACAATGTGCTCAGATTGCTACCAGATCAATACCATTGGATAGATAATGTTAATATCTTTCTTTTGGTATATTATATGTAGGGTTTTTCGATGGATATGTGATGCAATCCAACCTCTACAAAAATTCCAATGTCCCTAAAAGCTCTCGGTGATATAATAAAGGAACACCTTCAGATTTATCCTGACATTCTGGTAGAAAATGATCGAGAAAAAAATTCTTGGTATGCTCTTGAGCATTATTGTGATTCTTTTTACTCTTATCTTGCAAGGAAGGATAGATATAAGATGGAGATCATCGACATTTACATCACAATAGAATATAATGAAGAAAGATATGCTTCATATGATTATGAGGATGATTATGATGATTGGTATATGTATAGTTGTCATTTATGGGATGAAAACCACTTTCATATTTTATTTGATGACTCTACTCCACCTTTTGTAGAAAACATCAATGTGAAAAATATTTATCCAGTTATGACTATCGGTGTCCAGCTTGCATATTCTACAATGCTATTGTTTCTTCCAAATTCAACTTCGACCCTTACCAACTATGTATATGAACCTACATATTTGGATCCACATGAACAATGTCGATATTTGGAGCATAAATTTTAGGTGTCTATTGATATCCAATATCTTCAATGTGGAGTTCACATTATCACTTGAACATGGGACCTAGGTTTACAGTGGTTGAACGACTACTTCAACATGGTGGCTTACATTTATACATGGGACTCTGGTTCTCTATCCTACTTCAAAACTATGGTCCACACTTATCCATGGGACCTTGGTATATGGTTGAACACCCTCATAATAGTTGTTGGTAAGAACACTTTCATAAGGGATATGGAATGTAGTGTAGTTAGAGAGGTAATGGGGGGGGGGTCAGGGATGAAGGACCCATAGTGATAATAGTGGAGGCCATTCAATGTAAGGTGGAACAGGTCTGCCATATTATTAAATAAGGTCCACTGTAGTAGTCGGATATATTAATATGAATATAATAAACGAAAGAGGAATTCTTAGAAGGTTCCTCTTCTAGAATTTTCTTAGGTGGTTGGTAGCACTATATAAAGGGGTTCAATCAATGTAATGGAAGTAAAGAAGAAGTATTGTATTTGGAGTGTGTAGCCCATTAAAAGGTTTCCCCCTTGAAGAGGCAAGTGAACAAGAGAGGATGCCTTCCATAATATGATCTATTGTATGGTGTTTCCCTACCATAAGGGTTTTGGTAATAACAAAGGAGATTTTGCATATTGTTCTTGATATCTCTTGTGGTGATTATATTTGTAGATATTTGGTATTTAAAAATTTGTATTAGAGCACTTTCTTCAACCACAAAAAAGTGGTAATATGGGAGGTAATATGGGGTACCTAGGGAGGTACCAAATGGGAATGTGGTTATGTATTATTATGCATGGAGGTAATGATCCAGATTATTTTCAGAATGAAATGAAAGCAGATAAATTACAATGAAATACTCATGAAAATTTCCAAAAATAGAGAAATACATCAATACTTGATTTCTATTAATGAAAGCAATGTAAAGAGATTGTAAAAATACATAGTGCAAGACTCACTAGAATGGTGGTAGTTTTATCTTTGAGAAGAGATGTTACGACTTTGCTCATTCATAAGAAGATGATTACATTGAGGCTCTAAAAGCCTTTTTATGATAAAAATGAATGAAAAAACCCTTAGACATCCAAAAACCTAACCCTAGGAGATGAAACGCCAAAATTCATGTGGGCCATGTTTGGGTAAGTTAGTACATTAACTTCGTGCGGTCATAACGTTTGCATATGATCTTCGTTTTAGGTGCGTGATAGCCCGTTGGAAATGTGTTTTCAAGAAATATGCATTATGTTGTCAAACTATGAATTTGTCTATAATTTAACTATGGCATGCCAAAAAAACACTATTTAGGGCCCCAAAACGACCCTAGAAGTACATAAAGATGCGCTGACACGAAAACTTCCAAAATAATCCAGTTGGATTAGGTGGGTGGCCACCAATCTCCACTTAGAAGATGTGTAGGGATTTAGACAACCCCAGA